>CAIGRH010244137.1:0-13457 GCA_903798295.1 Fraxinus nigra | reverse complement strand
AAGAACATCAAATTTTCATCTATCAAAACAACAGCTTAAGTGCAATCTCAAGCTGCTTTATCTCTTGAACGAGAATTATTTCTTGTAACAAACACATTCAAGAGATACTACAAGTAATCAATAATATATTTTGTCTATAGCTCTGACCTTGAAAACTGAGTTTTGTCGTGCACCCCTGTCGATGAGCTGGAATAGCCTGGGCAAACATGCACAATTAAACCATAATCCACTAAATATTGAGAATAGCCAACAGTTGAGAAAAGCATTGTGCTTCTTTTCTTGAAAAGAAATCTATACCTGATTAAGATAGGTTACTTTGATAAACCATGTTGCTCTCAATAATGGAACATTGTTTCTGATTAGAACTTCGAAAAGAGATTTCCTCCGGTAACCATATGGAGCATGGTCGGCAAATGAACGTAATCTTTTATTGTGATAAACCCTGAATAGAAGCACAAATATGTCACAGTAATCTGATACATGGAAAAAGAACCATATATAAAAGTATCTCCATACATGTCAAGTACTTCTAAGATCTAAGTTCACCTCAACCCATGGGTAACACATCAAATGAGGTCTGCTTGCCGAAAAATCAAAGCATCACGCAAATAGATATTGAAAGGATTTGTCATTTTTATCTCACAAGATTTTCTCATTATGCTGGTACATTCCATAATCTGAATATACAAAAACATCAAATGCCACAGTCCATGTGTTTTTCATATCAATGTGAAGCTACCAATTACATTTTCACACTCCTTTCAATAATTAGCGAGACATTTTAGCTTATTTCATGAAATGGTAGGTCCAACAGGTACTTGGTTTTAGTGAAAAATCTATTGCTTCCCCAACTAAGACTTACAAAGCCAATCTTCATTTGGTAGCCAATATAAATCAAATAGAAAAGAAAAACAAATTCCACGCTATTCTGGGGAGGTCGTTACTCAAAAAGATCAAGGCCATTGTCTCTATTTCTTACTTTGCTATGAAGTTCCTTAGCACTAATGGAGTAGGGGTCGTTCGTGGAGACCAGATAGCTGCTAGGCATTGCTATATTACCAGTGTTAGGGGAATAAGTTCCAATGTCATGCCGACATCATCACCCGAGGTTGATCCCAACCTTAGAGAAAGACTTGCTCCTGTAGAAGAGTTGGTAGAGCTCGAGCTTGAGCTCAAGCCCGATAAGGTGACTATTGGTCGAGATCTTGATGCTAACATCATAACCTCGTTCATAAGTTGCATGTCTCGCAATATTGACGTGTTCACGTGGATTGTAAAGGATATGCATGGGATAGACCCAAGTGTTGCAGTCCACAAACTAAATGTTAACCTGGGCACTAAGCCAGTCAAGCAAAGGAAGAGGCAATTTGCACCAGAACGCCGCAAGGTAATACGAGAGGAGATTGATAAGCTAATCAATGCTCAGTTTATTCGAGAAGTTCAGTACCCTGACTAGCTTGCCAACACAGTACACGTCAAGAAGGCTAATGACCAGTATTGACTTTACAGATCTTAACAAGGTATTCCCAAATGACAATTCTCCCCTGCCTCAGATCGATAACTTTGTGGACATCATATCGGGCCATAAATTGTACAGCTTCCTTGACGCATTCTCTGGATATCACTAAATCCTCATGTCGTGGAGATTCAGAAGAAAACATCATTTATGGCTGACCCAACCATATATTGTTACAGGGTCATGTTGTTTGGACTGAAGAATACAAGAGCAACTTGCCGGAATGATTGTGAGGAATAATGAGGCTTATGTGGATGACATAGTAGTCGAGAGCGTGTAGGAAGAGCAACATATTGCAGATCTTGAAGAAGTATTTTCTACTCTTCGAGAATATAACATGAAATTAAATCTAGCCAAGTGTGCATTCGGAGTAGCCTCGGGCAAGTTTTTGGGCTTCATGATCACTCACATAGGGATTGAGGCCAATCCAGACAAAATACATGAGCTTGCATCCATGGAGTCCTCTCGTAACAAGAAAGAGGTGCAAAAACTGACAGGCCACGTCATAGCATTGAATAGGTTCATGTCCCAAATAGCAGATAGATGCTTTCCCTTTTTCAAAGCTCTTAAAAGAAATCATAACTTCGAATGGACCGAGGACTTTGAGAAGGCATTCCAGGAACTGCTAGTTCTAACGAAATCGGAATACTTGGCAGTCTCTCAGAATACGATAAGTGGAGTGTTGGTGAAAGAGGTAAACAAAGCTTAATAGTCGATCTACTACGTGAGCAAGTTGTTACTTGACACGGAGACAAGGTATACATTGGCCGAACAACTAGTTGTTGCCTTGGTAGTGGCAGCACGGAAACTACGATAATATTTCCAATCTCACCCCTATTGTTGTACTAACTAATCAGCCACTCAAGCATATACAACAAAAGCTCGACGTATCTGGAAGGCTATTGAAGTGGGCCATCGAACTTGGAGAATTTGACATTGAATACAAGCCCCGACCTTCGATTAAAGCACATGCATTGGCCGATTTCATAGCAGAACTCACTCTAAGGCCTTGCGGGGCAACGAACAACCCGACCAGTTATGACATAGACACATGGGAAATATTTGTAGATGGAGCATCAAACTCCTCGGGATCAGGTGCAGGAATCGTACTCATAGCCCAGAAGACGTACAGAAATATAATGTGCACTCCAATTTGAATTTGAAGCTATAAATAATGAAGTTGAGTATGAAGCCGTTATAATTGCGTAAGAGCTTGTCATTAACCTTAAGCTTGAGCACATAAAAATCTATAGCAATTCACAATTGGTCGTCGGGTAAATTGAGAGGACGTTTGAAAGAAAGAAGGAGACGATGAGCCTATATTGTCTGAGAGTTCATGACCTTCAAAGATAGTTAAAACATTATGAAATTATAAAGAGTTCTCGAGTCAAAAATTGTAAAACCGATGCCTTGTCCTGGATTGTATTCATGGGGATTGATGGTCTTGACAAAAAAGTCCACGTAAAATTTCTAACAGAATCAATCATTAGCCAAGCAACATTCATCATGGTAATTGAGCAGGAGCCATACTGGATGGACCTCATAGTTGATTTCATAACTAATGGTAATTTTTCGGATGATATGAGGAAAGATGTCGTCGACTACGTTAAGAGATGTGACAGTGTCAACAATTCAACAACGTCATCTATTCTTCGGCCAAGGAACCCACCTCCTTACATTATACGGTCCCATTTGAGCAATGGGACGTCGACATCCTTTGCTCTTTCCCACTTACCCGAGGACAATTGAAGTTTATCACCGTAGCAGTCGAATACTTCACTAAGTGGGTCGAAGACAAGCCCTTGGCCACAATTTCAGAGCCCAAGTTGAGGTCGTTCATTTGGAAGTCCATCATTTGCAGGTTCAGAATACCCAAGCTCCTCATAATCGACAATGGGAGACAATTTGATAAATCGCAATTCAAAAGCTTTTGTACCAACCTAGGGAATGACCACCATTTGACATCTTTTGCACATTTTCAAAGCAATGGCCTTCCTGAGGTCATGAATCGAATAATATTGCAAGATCTCAGAACAAGGATCGGAGAAGCTATAGGAGCTTGGACGAATGAGTTACATTCTATACTATAGACATATAGGACATCCCACAAAACTACAACTGGAGAGACTCCCTTTATGTTAGCATTAGGGATAGAAGCCACCTTTTAGATTGAGACCAGACTGCCGAGCCTCAAGAGGCTTAAGCCTGGGGTCGAGGAACACATAACGGAGTACCTCGATCTTCTCGAGAAAGTAAGAGAGAAGGCCTTAATAAGGGCTACATCTTACTAGGAAAGAACAACTAAGCACTTCAACAACAGGGTAAGATCCAGGAGGTTCAGGGTTGGAGATCTCATTCTGAGGAGAGTCGAAGTTTTAAGGTCATACCACAGGAAAACTATGGGCTATCTAGGAGAGACCCTATGAAGTCATAAGACAGGTTTGCAAAATAGCCTACAACTTAAGAGATACCTCAAGAAGACGACTGGCCAGACTTTGGAACGCGGATAATCTGAAGATCTATTACAAGTAGTTTGTTTTTTTTTACCTTTACTTAGTAATTTTTTCTTTTGTTTTGAATTTTTGTTAGTTTGCCAGGCTTACATGCCCTGCGTCTTTTAAAATTTTCGTTTGTCGGGCCTGCGTGCCTACGTTTTGATATTTAGAGGATTTTTATTTAATAGAGTTGGGATTTTGTCCCAATAAAATGTTCTTAATCCCAACGACCTCAAAGCCTTGCCATTGAAACCACCTTAATGCCTTACCCAAGCAAGAACCTCAAAGCCTTACCTAGTGCAAGAACCTCAAAGCCTTGCCATAGAGCAAGCACCTTAAAGCCTTGCCCTGAGCAAGTACTTCAAAGCTTTGCCATAAAGCAAACACCTCAAAGCCTTGCCCCCGGGTAAGCACTTCAAAGCCTAGCCCCGGGCAAGTATCTCAAATCCCACTAAGCAAGAGACCCAATCTTTGCCCTCTTCGAGCACCATAGGGAGAGCTCGAGCTTGTGGTTCAACAAAGTTAAACAGCATAGTCCTCGGGGTATACACACCTCGGGCACATAAGCTCAATATTTCCTCGAGCTTCGAACTTTGTCCGTTAAATAAAACTACTTAGGAATTATAGTTTAATATTCACTCGAGATTCGAACTTTGTTCGTTAAATAAATTTGCTCGAGATTTATGCTTAACTCACCTCGAGTTTCAAACTTTGTTAATTGAAGTAAAGCTGATCGAGATTTACTGCTTAACTATCCTTGAGTTTCGAACTTTATTAATTGAAGTAAGAGTGCTCGAGATTTACTGCTTAACTCTCCTCAAGTTTCAAACTTTATTAATTGAAGTATGTCACTCGAGATCTACTATTCAATTGTACCTCGAGCTTTACTGCTTCATTAATTAAATAAATATTCTTCGAAGTTTCAAACTGTGAACTTGCAAAATTGCTCGGGAATATGAGCTCGATAGTCCTTGAGTTTCAAACTTCTTGAATCTAACACAAATGCTCAGGAATTACGCTTCAATATTCCTCAAACTTAGGTTCCTCGAGTTAAGAACATTATTAATTAAAATGATGTTGTTCGAGATTATATAGCAATAAAAAACCAATTTAAAATAACAAGTGGGCATACATGAATAATATACAAGCCGATGATCGGGCGATACACATCAAAAATTTCATACAAGAGCCCTTCGTCAGGCAATGTTCTTACTTGGAAAAAGATTTAAAATGTAAAAGAAAGGCCTAATCTTGGTCGTCACCCCCTAGGGGTCTACAAACTTTTGATTTGTTAGCAGCATCATCCTCCTCCTTGAGCATCGTACCTTCGGACGACAATAGCTCGAATCTGTCCACCACCTTTAGCACCGACGTCAGTTCCTCGGTATTAACCTCAGGAAATGTAGAATGGAGGCATGCCCGAGATTGCTTGAAAACATAGCTGTATGAACCTAGGGCATACTCACCCCTCATCGCCCGAAACTCATCTAACTTCTTAAAGTCGTCAATAGCCTTAAACCGGGCTTCTTCAAGTCTAGCCTCCAACTTCTTCGTCCTACGCTCAAGTTCGAGCCTGGCCCCCTAGCCTCGTCTTCACCACCATGACCTCATCTCGAGCTCACCCAAGCGACACCTGGAGCTAAGAATCCTCTCTTAATCGATGGTTAGTTTTAGTATCGAGTTTGACTATATGTTAGACCCGTTTGTCAAACTCTTCCTTGAGCGAAGCAACCTTCCCAATCTCCCTTTCTCCCTTAGGGCCAGAGCTCGAGCCACGGTCAAAACCTTCACAAGACGAAACAAAAGTTAGTGATCGAGATTTTAACATGTATATAATTTTTATAATATGAAGCTCGACATTACCTTCAGTGTCAAGGCCAAGGATGGCTGTTGGGGGATTTTGTCATCAAGGTCAACGAACAATTGGGGTACTTTCGAAAGTACGAGCTCAAGGATTCGTCGTTCTTGTTACCTAGGCCTGAATGATAGGAGCGTCAGTCACAACCCAGAAATTTCCTCGTGCCTTCTATTTGGCTGTAGGCATCATGTTTCGAGGACGTTTTTACCTTTCAACCTGACCTGTTTGACGGGAACACCCTTTGGTTTTTGCTAAACTATTCGGCGAAGGTCGGAGGGGTCGAATGCCATCTCAAGCACCGAAAAAATAAAATACATACAATTCATTGGACTGAGGAGATAACAGGCTGAGCAATTAAAGTGATTTAAGATGCTTGCTCCTACCCTCGATGCCCTTGACATTGTCTAGATCGAGGATGTCATCCTCGAGGAGCTTCGCTTTACACTGCCTATCCTTCTCTAAAACCTCGAAATATGCTTAGCCCTCATAAAGCGCTCGGTACTTGGGACAGACCACTGAGGAATGAAATGATGATCGGGGTCTTGGGGTTGAATAAGAAAATACTTAGATTTCCATCCCTTGAAAGAGCTCGACATTTTAAAAACATTGAATTCTCCTCGGAAAGATAAATAAATCTAACAGTTAAAGCCCGGGAGAGACTTCAGCTCGAAGACCATCCTGAGAAAGTCAAGCCTCGGGACAATAGACAAATACCTATAGGCTATGAAAAAGTAAACGAGCATCCTCCATCCATTACGAACAAGTTACCCGGGCACATTTCGTGCTCGACCAAAAACTCGAGGAAGAATAGATAGAGGGGCCACCTAAATCCCCCCTTCAGTACCTCCCTTTAAACATCTATCTCACCTTTCCGAACACTAGTAACCCTATCCTCAGGCTCAGGAAGACGGATATCACACGAGGGCATTATCCTGAACTCTCAAGATATTCGTATTACCTAGTGCTCCTTATATCTACTGCCGAGGTTGGGAAAGGACAGGGCAATGTTGCTATCGATGGGGATGGCAAAGGGTATTAAGGAATGATCTACGTCGGGCGTGGAGCCCCGAGCCTGAAAAGCTACTACTACTAATACTAGACCTTTCATAAAATAAAGAACTTAAATAATCTAAAGGGTACGAGCTCTTACCTTAAAGCCTAAACCCGAGGTGGTCCGAGGATGGTTTAGACAGTGAAAAATGCCAATGACGTGGGGCAGGGTGTATTTATAGGATCCTGAGAATGTCAAAGGTATCTCAATCCTAGCCCTCCATCCCTTGCCACATGGTGGCTATCCACCCTGTGTAATCATTAGCTTGAATATCGAGGCCATGTGGCACGCGGATGCATGCCTAGCTAGCTCCTCGTTCCATACATGGTCATCCTCCCTTCAAGGGCTTGTCAGTCCCGTTCAAGGACTGTACAGTCCCAGAGCAAAAGGTTGACCAACTCCCAATTCGATTCTGCAATGGCACGACAACCCCATTGTTAGAATTATCCTTCTAGCTTGCTCGAGCTCGGTTAAAGATGGACTTGCCCACCAGTCTACGAAGTGCATCACATCCCAAAATCTTGAGCATAAGGCTCTGGCATAGATGAACGGTGGCCAGTGATTATCCTAATTTTGGATTTCGACCCGAGCTACTTTCCTGATGATCATTTTCCCAATTTGGCCTCCAATCATTGTATCTCCTTGGGTTTGTTGCTTCCCGAGCTACTGGACCTTCCTCGACACTCCTCTACCAACATAAACTCTCCCACATGTCAATACTTATCCAAACCTAAAAAAGAGAATTTTGCTGGTAACATGCTATCTTGTCATGAATGGATTCTGCAATTGTAATCCCATCTCAACCCAAACGCCTAGGAACACAAAACCTACCATATTGCAACTCTAATCATGATAGAAGTCCTAGGTATTCCAACATTCTTATCATCCCAAAGCACCACTCACCTCTATAAATACATGATTCCAACCCATTATCAAGGTACGGTTTCACATATATTTTTGGCATATATCTTCTCTCTATTCTCTTTCTGACTTAAGCATTGGAGGGGCGACGAGAACACACCTCGAGGCCTTTGTTTCAGGTAGCGAAAGATCACGTTTGTGTGCACTCTCAGTCGTCAAGCTCGAATCTCAACAGGTGCGATTTTTAGTAGCATCAGCCTCTATCTTTGCCTATGCCTTGGCCAACGGCTCCTCTAATTAAGGTCTTATTTTCCTCAACATGGAAAGTTCTCTCCTCATCTACTGCAGAATGTAGAGCCAGTATTTCATCCCTCAAAGTTATCAAATTTTCCAATTCGGTTCGCACCTGGTCAGAAATCCCAAAGTAAGAAAATAAATATAGTAAGAAAAAATATAAGGTAATTAAAGTACCAAAGCCAAATGCTAGCCTGTTAGACACCACCATCATGTATAAGATGGACCTGTAGCTATGAACCTCCGCTGTTATGTAAGCATCACTCACAGACATCTTATCCAACTAAGACTAATCTCTATTAGTCCGCTCTTCAAGAGAAAATCAGTAGAGGTCCCCACTGATTGGGAAATGGTAGCGGTAATATCGAAGATTGGAAGATAAGTCCGTAGAAAACAAAAGAACACCTCTGGACAGTGTCCTATCAGTGAGTTAATTTCTGACCTCATCTTATCAGGATGTGGAAGTGTTTGCTCAACTGAGGAAGGCATGGCAAAAGTCGTACCCTGAATAGGAGAGCTCGATCTGTTGACAACAAGAGGAATTGGTAAGGAAGCAATAGGTGGAGAGACTAGCAAAGAAGGGATAGAACGAGTTCGATGCACCAATGAGGTATGCTCTTTTTCCTCGTCATTATCAATTTGCGCATTTCTCTTTGCCCGACGAGCTCTTACAACCTCAACTTCAACCTCCATTTTTTTGGACGCCTTATACCCTATCATGCTTCTTCTAGGCACTATTTGAAAAGGGCAAAAAGAGGTCACAATAGCCAAGTAATGATCAAAAGTTGAAAAGTCCAAGTGAGATAAAACTTAACTGGAGCAGGAGATGGTGACGAACTTGCAGATGTCTCCTTTATATGAAGGAAATATGGCAGGGCTGCTGGAGATGGATGAGGCTGACTTCAGATAAAAAGCCCTGTACTTGCTAAATTGGCAATTGTAATCAAAGTACTGCAATTTCTTTGGTTTGATGCCAAAGCTATTGCCGCGACGACAATTCTCCTAGTTCCTGGAGAAATAGTGCAGAGGTGATAAACTGCAAACCGAGAAGTAAAAGAAGTTAATATATTATGACGTTCAGGTCAACAATTCAGTAAACTGATTCCTTGAATTACTAACCCACTTACAGATTTTGTGCTCTCGAACTGGGAATACATCGTCCCTACTCACTTCATCTGGCTTGAACTGCCAATCTCCTATTGCATAGAAAAAGTTATCATTCTAATTCTTAATGGACGAAGGGGTACCCAGCACGATAAACCCTCCAGTGTTGGCATTCACTCTTGTGTAATACTGGCCAGAGTCTTTACCGTGTTCCTTGAAGATGTAAAGGGAATTGATTTACTCAACGGTAAGCTCTAGAAAGTCCAATGTGTGCCACAACAACAAACTGCCATACAAAGTCCTCTACCATTTGGACAGAGTTGGGTTGGAGCGAGTCCCCATGAAGATAAAAACTTCTTTACCACACGAGGAAAATGGAGTCTTAGTACAGCGTGAAGAATGGCTGGGTTCAAAGCAACACAACCTTTTGGTGGGTTGCATGCACGATCATCTTGCCTGGGAAGAAATGCTTCCATAGAGCTGGAAATGATGTAATCTACTCTCCATTTTTCCTCATCACCTCTGCTTTGACCAATTATATAAAGACACGTGGCATAGCTAACGTTTTCGCCTTATAGCCAAGCTATCAGAGATCGACAATGATGAGAATTATCTTGTACATAATGATGAGTAGCAGGAAGCCGACAACTTCGACCAATTGGAAACCTTCCCAGCTCTATTTAATCCTAAAATTGTAGAGGCTATTCTGAAATTACAGCCTAGCCACCTAAGTGAACTGGACTTCTGGTTATGGGAACATGAAAAATCAGGTACTTGTAAGCAGTGCTTATAGACTCTTCAAAACTTGTTTAACTCCCGAGCATGGTAATTTTTCATACACCGCAGAGATAAAAAAAAATTTGGGACACTTTGTGGCGACTCAAGAGGCGACTCAAGATCCCTCAAAAAGTAAAGATTTTTGCTTGGAGGGCTTGTCAAGAAAGCCTACCCTCAAAACAAAACTTGATACAAAAAAGAGTNAAAATAGAAAATTAAAAAAACTTCGAACAATACTATTTTAAATCAATAGTTAGACTAAAAAATATACCAAGTTTACATGATTCACGAAATTAATTTTTTTAATTTAGGATATTTTTGACATAACATATTTGAAAATCAATCACTACAACAAAAACAGTCTACGGCAACTTTCAAAAAATATTGCTGCGGACCTTTTGTAACATTTGGACGTGTGTTGCAAATCAAAGTGTTGTTATAGAGTATGACCCATACGACAATGTTTGTTAAACGTTGATGTAGACCCCCTGCGGCAACGTTTAACAAACGTTGCCGTAGGCGTCTACGACAACTTTTATTAAACGTTGCCAAATGTCATTTTACAATTTTTTTTAATAATTAAAAAATAAAATACTTGAAAATTAGTCATATATAATCAAATTTTACATAGTTCTAATAAACAAAAAGGGTGAATATGATTCAGTACAACATGTTAACACCATTTTCCTACTCAAAACGTTATACAACAATCACAATTTACCAACAAAATATTACAAAATATTGGATCCATATCTAAATTTGCTCTATCCCAAATAAATGGCCCTAACTATAAAAGATTTCAAGAAATTACATTGTTATGTTCCTCTTCATCCGTTATCAACACAGAAGCTGATCATATAAATCATTTGCTTTCTTTGTGCATATACAAGAAGCTCTCCTAGAGGCTCAAACAATAAGTTATATGTTGTGGTAAAAGGACCTGCAACAACAATCTGTCCAAAAACTCAATTAGAGGAAAAAAGGCTCATTACTTTATGTGCTTAACAATAGATTCAGAACTCACAAGAAATAGTGACTGTAGATATAGTAATTTGCTTGGCAAGAAAGAATTAAACAGATTACATGAATACAAATAAGACCACTCAGCGGCCAGAGCACTTCATTTTTTTTTTTCTCATCTTAATCATTCTTTGCTTAGATAGAAAAAAATTAAACAGGTTGTAGTTCATACGCTTTATCTTCCAGTCAGTTCCTATTGTTTGAAATAATGTATGAACGGAAACACAACCTTTTTACTCCCGTTTTTATACTTAAATTATCTTGCATCTAACTTCCTCCCAGATGTCTTAACTACTTCTATATTAGGATCTTATGCCAGTTCATATCCCATTTCTAGTTTTTAAGAACTAAAAGTATAAAGATTAGGATATTCATCATTTCAGTTCTTTCATGCTCCAAATTGCATCACTTCACGCCAGTGAAAGAAGACCTGTACAACCATCATGATATAGCATATTATGAATGGAGATGGATTATTAAAAAAAGGGACTTAAACAACACAAGCTAAACTTCTGTTAACTTAGTTCTTGAGGCAAAAAACATGTATAAATTGTGAAAATGTGCATCTCCTCACTCATTCAAGGTCAAAAGAAGTTCACATGAGATCATCACTCATTCATAGTCATACTAAAAATGGTTAAATAGAATTTAGAATTCTCCTAAAATCTGCCAAATGTGCTCCTCAGCTTTATTGCATAAGATAAAATGAAAACCATGCATGAGTGGGCATCACTATATAGTTCCTTGACTTCTGAGTTCCACTTCATATTGTAGGTACTCCAATATAGCTTTATTGCTAATGCTTGCTCTCTATCAGATTCGCCACTTCAATATAGTTTTACTGCTAATGCTTACTTCTCAGTTCCCTCTTTAATACAAAACAAAATTCTAAGCCACATATATGCTAATAAGGACATGAAGAGTGCACTAAGCTTGGAAGGGCAATTCCAGCAATCCATGACTAAAGTATTTGAAAGAATGAGTAAATATATAAATAATGATAATATTACTAAACCAAGTATTTAAATTTATAAACATGAAAAAAATGCTTACAATCCAAGAAGGAACACCCGAACCTCTACCCATATAATTGGTTCAACACCCTGCATTAATCAGAGAGTTTCCCGTCTGCATCAAATAAACTCTTCCATTATTTGGCAAGAAATGAGTGTTTTCTTCTCCTCCTAGACCATGGCGACTTAAGGCTCCCCCTGAAAAGAATGGGCACAAATATAAAACTTTTCCAACCAAAAATACAACATTTAAAAATAGATAGCAGAAACCCAAAACTGGAGAACCTATAGAATCATGACATCAATAAAATAAGTTTCACCATACTCAACATGCATTTGATTCTAGTTCTAAAACAAATAACCAAAATACCTAAGTGAACTAAAAAGAAATGAAAAGCTCGAATGCATCCAGACTTCGCTGCCTCAATAGATTTCATTACTCTACGCTTCAACAAAAAGAAACTTACCTGGCTATTTCCCCCGCCTTTCTATAACTATTTCGCTACAGTAACCTTTACTGTCCATCTCCGATTTGAGTAACTAATTTCGGGCTCTGTAAGTAACCAAAAAAGATAAGAACATTATATAGAGAAAATTATGACCCAATAGGCCACTATTTCCCATAATTTCATTTAAATTTGCCAAATAACTCAAGCCCACCCTAAAATCCCTTTCCAAACCCTAGAAATTCCAATCAGTTAACTAGTTACTAAAAATCTTCAACAGATTAATATCGTTCATAAAAAGAAAAGACCTCAGCGAAGTCGGGTTGGTGACCAGGGTTGTGTTGGGATTCAAGTCGGATCTCAATGTCGTCGGACTCATCCACGATTTTTCACATCGTTTTCTGAATAAACTCATCGAATGAGTTGAGAAGTTGACGCACCAAATCACTACCCACGCATCCTCCTGTGTCTCTTCAACTTAGTCGGAGCTGATGAGAGTAGAAGAGAAGAGAGGAGAGGAGCCTACGAGAAAGAAGAAAGAATACTAAGTGATTGTGTGTGGCAATTTATATATACACCCAGTGACACCTTTGGCTACATTCCATTTAAAAAATGTTGCAAAAGTAGATCTTTTGCTTTACTTTTGACAACGTTTGTCGAACGTTGCAAAAGGCTTTACTTTTTGCAATATTTGACGAACGTTGTGAAATGTCTATTTTTCGCAAAAAAGTTGCGAAAAGTAGACCTTTCGCAACGTTCGTCAGACATTTCAACAAGTAGAGCCTTTTGCAACGTTCGACAAACATTTTATTTAATATCAATTTAGGTATCAATATATTATATGTTTTATTATAAATCTTGATTGAACCTGTAACTTAACTGCACAAGTATTATCACTTAAACTTGCATTATCCTCTATGAATATAAAATAATTATATTTACCTCGAAGATTTATGCAACGAAAAATTTGTGCCAATTAAAGAATATTAATTTAATTTGTTCAATAAGTTGAAACTTTCTTG
>CAIGRH010244131.1:0-21524 GCA_903798295.1 Fraxinus nigra | reverse complement strand
ATTCATCTTACTCTGCATTAAATTGCTAGGGACTAACAATAAGCAAGTTGAAGAGTGTGATAATAGCACATTTATTACGTTTTTCATCTCAATTGGATATCGATATTGGAAGTTATGACCAAAATATTGAAGGCTATTCAGCTATATACTAGGCACCCGTATTGAATTTTACTACACATTGAAGATAATAATTCATCCATCTCACAGTGGATACGACACCCCAAAACTGTATTACAACTATCACGTTATTCTTTGGGCGTAATCAAGAAGATCAAGTGCTTAAGGACTGACAATGGAGGAAAATATATTGTTTATGAATTTAATAACTTTTGTCAACAAGAAGTAGTATTTCTCCATGTATTGCTTTACTTTATTTCAACTGTAATCACGGTATTCCTCCGCCACAAGTGAGGATATATTAATAAATCTTGGAGGTACCACCCTCCTTCCACTAAAAAAATATTGCTACTATATTTGACTGTTAGCACAGATACTGTGAGCTCGGTATTAGTACGAGAAGAGGGCAACACACAATTCCCTATCTACTATGTGAGTAAGGCTCTCATATAGGCAGAAACACGTTACACAGACGTTGGAAAAGCTCGCCTTGTCCCTTATGATTGCTTCGAGAAAGCTGAGGCCTAACTTTCAAGCCAACAACATACGAGTTCTAACGAGCTTCCTACTTAAACAAGTGCTCCAAAAACCAGATGCATCGGGGAGGCTAATGAAGTGGGATGTGGAGTTAAGTACATTTGACATTTCATACTGCCCAGAACTTCGATAAAGGAACAAGTAGCTGCGGATTTTGTTATCGAATTTATAGAGGCAATGAATATCAATGTTGTTATGGAATCAGTAGACCCACCAACTTGGAAGCTATTTGTAGATGGGTCTACTGGGGAAACTGGGTTGGGGGTCAGAGTGCTGCTGGAAAGCCTTGAGGGCCATAAACTCAATTGTGTAGTGAGGTTCGATTTTAAAATCTCCAACGGCACTGCTGAGTATGAGGTACTTCTAGCGAGCCTCAGACTAGCCAGAGAAGTGCAAGTAAAAAGCTTGGTAGTCCAAAGCGACTCTCAACTTGTTGTAAGCCAAGTCAATGATAGCTTCGCAGCCAAGGACAAAGTCATGGCGACATACCAGAAGAAGCTTATGGAACTAATCCCTTGTTTTGTCAAGTTCGAACCGACTCAGATCCCAATGGCAAAAAATCTACACGCGGATGCCTTGTCAAAATTAGCAAGCAGCAAATACTTAGAACTGCTTAAATTTGTACCTATTGAATACCTCTCCATAATAGATGCGATGCGACCTATCATAGCCTACCTCAAGGACTACATCCTATCTAAAAACAAAGAATGGGCCCGTAAGCTCAGGTATAGGGCCGTCTATTATGTATTGCAAGATGAGGTCCTCCTATGATGCACTAGAGGAGATGAGGTGGATTATGTACTGGAGGAAATCCACGAAAGGATATGTAGCAACCACACGGGAGGCTAGTGTTGGCCCACAAAGTACTAAGGCAAGGGTATTATTGGCCGATCTTAAAGAAATATGCTTTACATTTCGTGAAGCGATGCGATAAGTGCCAGTGCTTCTCCTTCATTCAAAGGCAACCGTCTAAGAGCTAATTATGGTGTCCTACCCTTGGCTTTTTGCCAAGTGGGGGTTGATCTGATCGGACCCATGCCAAAGGAAAAGGAAGGTAGGAACTATGCAATCGTCACCATCAATTACTTCACCAAATGGGTTGAAGCCGAGTCATTGGCTAAAATTACTGAGGCACATACCTCTAAGTTCATATGGAAAAATATCATAACCCAGTTTGGAATTCTCCACTCAATAGTCACAGATAATGGACGACAGTTCGACAACAAGAAGCTCCGAGACCTTTGCGGTGAGCTAGGCATCAAAAAGAACTTATCATGTCCTCACCATCCCCGAGCAAATGGCCAGGTCGAGGCAGTTAATAAGACCATAAAACATCTCTTGAAAAAGAAACTGGATGCATCGAAGGGGGTATGCATGGACAAGCTCTCCAGGTGCTGTGGGAAATATGTGCCACAAGCCAAACTGCGATAGGGGAGACCCCTTTTTCCATGGCATACGGTGTGGAGGCTATGAGCTCAGTGGATGTGGGTCTTCCATCACACTATTGCTTACAGTTCAATGAGATCTCCAACGACGACATAAGGTGATGTGAACTCGATTTCCTTAAATAAAGGAGAGACTTCACAAATCAAACGGACCTCTCACCAAAGAAAGATAACACGGTACTACAACGCCAAAGTCCAGCATAAGTCATTCAGGAGAGATGATCTAGTGTTCAGGAGGGTGTTTTTGTCTTCTAAGGAGCATGGTGTGGGTACAATGGGTCCAAATTGGGAAGGCCCTTACCGCATTTCAGAAAAGGTAAGGCCAGAACCTTTTTCATTGAAAATCTGGATGGGAACATTGGGAAGGTGCGGCCTCATCCTTGGAATGTCAGTACCTTCGAATGTATTATCAGTAAGACTCTACTCAAAACGTGTACCATTTATGATTAATGCATGTCCTTTTGCGTTTATGACAAGCTCATACAACTAAACAATGACAAGCTCACATGTTAAATATGGAGAGCCCATATAATGAATTAATTGTTAAATGATGACGAGCTCATATGTCGAATATGGTGAACCCATATAATGAATTAATTGTTAAACTATGACGAGCTCATATGTCGAATATGGCGTACCCATATAATGAATTAATTGTTAAAATATGACGAGCTTATATGCTGAATATGGAGAGCCCATATAATGAATTAATTTTTAAACTATAACGAGCTCATATGTCGAATATAGCGAACCCATATAATGAATTAATTGTTAAACTATGATGAGCTCATATGTTGAAGATGGTGAACCCATATAATGAATTAATTTTTAAGAAGATGACAAGCACATATGTGCATGATTATTCACAAAGAGGATTTATTATGGCGAAGCCCATTAGGTTGATTACTGAGAGTCCATGTTACGTGTTGCAAACCCATTGTGAGGTTAAACCGTCACAAGCCCATTAATGGTTAACGTTGGAGTGTTAACCAAACTCGATTATGCGCGAGCCCATTAGTGATTGACGTAGTCATATTAATCAAGTTTGTCTACGACGGGCCCATAGATAATGACGAGCTCACACATCTTCACAATTCTAATTCAATTAGACAGACCTATTAATTATCGACTAAGTGACTAGGAACTACGAGATGATTTGTTTAAATTATGGAGAAATGTCTACTTAACTAATGCAAGACGAGGTCGAATTAGAAATTAATCAGTACATTACAGGGTGAAGGTAAAAATCGCAGTTATTACAAAATGGCCTAGTATACGTAGACCGTACTATCTTGTTGGCCTCCCTTTTTAGCATCAGCCTCTTCCACCTCCTCATCCCCTTCATTGCCCGAGGTTGAGAGCTCATCCGTCAAGAACTCGCCTCTTAAGAAGGATATATCAAACTGGGGATGTAGCCCAGCTAGCCTCTTAAAGACTTTGTTGTAAGTAACCCTCATCTAGTACACTCCGAGCCCGTCATACTCGACGATTTTATGAAAGTGGGCAATATACTCATTCATGGATGCCTCTCCTGCCCCTTTCAGTTGTTCTCCCAATCTTGAAACCTCAACAACTAGCCCCATCAACACAGTCTTCAGCTCCTCATTTTCCTTATTAGCTGCCTCCAAGTATGAATCAATCTTCTAAAGATTATCAGAATTTTCTACTCTCTTCGCCAAGGCATTCACCTCGGCTTTGCAAATGTGGGTTTCCTTCTTTAATTTATCATTCTCTCTGGAAGGCATTTCCACTTTTAACGCCACTTCAGCTTATTTTAGCCTAGGGGATTCAATTGCCTCATTGGCGGAAGTGGCCTTAGCTTTAGCTTTGGCTAAGGAAGCTTTGGCATCATGGGCTCTTTGAAGATACTCTGTGTTGAGGCCATGCAGTCGCCTTGCTTCCATTTGGGCATTTAGAAAGAAGCCCTGAGAATGAGCTTGCAAGGCAAGTCCCACCTCTACCATGTCGACTGCGTCACAAGTTTCAGCGTACGAGACATACTTGTTAGTCCAATACTTATACTGAAGCCGCGTAGCCCTCTAAACCTCAGCATGCAACATCTCCATAATGGTGGAGGCAATTTTGTCCGACCTTCTACCTAAAAAAAATTTGAGCCTTTCCCTTAGAGGGGGCACTCATCGCCTCTTTCCTCATCTTCTTTTTAATCTAACTAGCTCCCTCATCCATTGCCTCGTCTACTTCCATAACCTTGAGAGAGGAAATTGGTTCGGCCATGATGGGCTGTCAGAGTGACTCCTTTATGGTAGTCTGATGCTTGGGAGGGAGGCTAGGGCCCATTGTTCTTCTTCAAAACTAACTTCCTTTTGGAAGGCCTCTCCGAATATCCTTCTTCTTTCTCCTATCTTCACTAGAGAGGCGACGAGTTCATTTTGGATAGGTAGGCCAGTTCGTCCCATTGATTCTTATAAGTCAACGACCCGCTGTCCATTGGTTTTTTCTTCTGGGCCTCCCCTAGACTCCTCAATTGGAGCAAGTTGGGCTTCACATACTCTTTTTTATCGTGTTGCCTGTAAACAAAGGGAAAACACTTGAGGAAACCACACAAAAGATAACCCAAAAAAGATAAGTAAACCATTGTATCTTACCTTTGGTAGCCATCAATTGGTGTGTGACGAACAAGTTTAGCTTATTGACAATGTTTTTGAAATATCTCTTCTCTACTGGAAGCTCGTAAATTGCCCGAAAAATAGCCCACTTCGACGGTTCGAGCTCGAACCAGTTAACTATAGCTGCATAAAGTCCATGATCAGTTCACACGCAAGGAGAGGCTAATGAGTAAAATAATAGCAAGAAAGGGGACTTGACTCAATATACTTATGATATTGAGTCAGCATAGTAATTTTTGGAACCACATCTCCTTCCATCGTTTGCTAATAACCATTGACCCAAAACCAAGATGACTTCCAATTTTTAATAGAAGTTGGGGTTCCCCAAATAAAAAGAGAATGTGGGCTCCATGGGTTCATATAATACCATTCCTTACAGTCAATTTCCCCACTAGAAGTCCTAGGTTGAAAATGGACTTGAAAGACGTAGGGAGGCATGTCCTCGCCAAGAGTGACCTCCTTCCAGAGAAGGAAGGTCCCTGCTAGTTGGCTCCATACGTTAGGCACTACAGGATTGGAGCCAAATTATGCTGCCTAAGGATGAATCTAAAAAGGGGTGTAGAGGCAATCTTAACATCCAACAAGAATGGCCTTACTCACCGTAATGCAACCTTCCTTAGGGAAATAGGCCCTCTCTTCGGGGGTCAACATGAACATCTCTATGTTGTCCGGTATCCTATACCTCTCCCAGAAGGTTTCTAACTCGTTTTCTTTTATATATGTGGGCTATAAAGAAAATGAGACCCTCTGGCATCATCCACGCATGATGGGGGCCCCCATCGCCTTCATAATCCTCTTAGTAGGAATGATCGGTTGAATACCCACCTTGGCACATATTAAGGTCATATCTACTCCAGAAGACCCCCTATCCACATTTTTCCTTGATGCAGAAGCTATTAAGAGTCAGAAAATAAAAGTAACGCCTTAGTAAAGATGAATACTTACGTAAACATAGAAAATCCAAGTCTTAGAGAACTTCGAAGTCCGGGAAAGCAGTCGATCGTCGGCGAATGTAAGAAAATATTGGGGTCGGAAGAGATGACGTCAACATTTGATATCTAAAACTTTCGAAAAGTGGAAAAAAGATGAAAAAAACGGATTTGTAGCCTTTTATATAAGCATGGCAAACGAACCTCCACTGTTAGATGTTTCTCCATTCTGATATGGGCTGTCCACTTGTAACCCCTTCAGTGATATTAAACCTTCAGTGTTATCAAAACTAAAATGTGCCTGTTAAAAATTCAAATCAATGGTTATGATGAAACTGCAATAGCCACATGCTTAGGAATCACGTACGTCTCATTGAGAGTGTCACATTATCATCATTGTGCATTAAATGCGCATGTCGCTCGAGCTTTGGAAACTGCCACAATATCCAGCTATCATTTATGGAAAATCAGTGTTTGCCAAAACCGTCAAAGCACGCTACTAGGAGGGCCTCGATAGTTTGATAGAGGTCACCTCGCACCAAGAGGGCTCCTCAAAGGTTCCAATTGCCTCCAGATGGCTCGCCCCTTTAGCAAGAGCCTCGCTTCACACCAAGATGCTTCTTCACAGGTTCTTATTGCTTCTATATGGCTCGTCCTCTTTTGCTAGTGCCTCACCCAACACTAAAAGGCCTCGCCACAGACTTCAACTAATTTGATCAGAGTTGTCCTTTCACCAGGACCTTGTTAATTTAGAGAACATCATCACTGACTCCAACGAACGGAGGGGGCTAGATACCCTCTTCTCCTACCTCCTAACTTATCAAGTCTATGTACCGTATAAATAACTATACCTAGACTTCGGGGTCTATTGTTACCCATATAAATAATCTTAAGTAAAAATGTCCACGTATTAGGTGGACAAGCCAACACCTCACGAGCTAGTACGGATGACCCTTTTTTGTACCTTCGGGTGAACCCTCTCCCAGGGAATAAGCGAACCGATCCCCTTTACAGTAGAGGCCACACGACCCTATTGCGTCGGGTTGGCCCGCACGACCCTGAAACCATCAAAGCTACCGACTCGGACCCCAACAACATCTTATGGTGAAGTGATTGAGATCATCACTCATATTTGTACTGGTAGCAGCATTTTAGATCATGTTTGGCAGCATTTTGGGGTTTTATTTTAGATTACCATGAGTNGTATTAGGTGGACAAGCCAACACCTCACGAGCTAGTACGGATGACCCTTTTTTGTACCTTCGGGTGAACCCTCTCCCAGGGAATAAGCGAACCGATCCCCTTTACAGTAGAGGCCACACGACCCTATTGCGTCGGGTTGGCCCGCACGACCCTGAAACCATCAAAGCTACCGACTCGGACCCCAACAACATCTTATGGTGAAGTGATTGAGATCATCACTCATATTTGTACTGGTAGCAGCATTTTAGATCATGTTTGGCAGCATTTTGGGGTTTTATTTTAGATTACCATGAGTGCAGGAGAGAGTGTCAGACAGAGATTTCTGAGATTGAGGTATTCTGGATAGTTTGCAAGAATCGGGCACATTCGCATCATTATTTCTCTATTCGCATCTTATGGTGAAGTGATTGAGAGAAAGATGCAAAGCATAGGGACATATGTATGAGCTCGAGATGGATCATCTAGAGAGTATATCGTATGATATCATTCCTCCATATTGGTGGATTATTCCAGACGCTACATTGACGTGACGACATACAGCTAGATCCACTTTTTGGTATTTCTATGACTCTGTCTTCATATCCTATCCCTACTATGGTTTGGTGGCACACTCCATCATTTGGATCTGTCAAGATCAACACCGATGGTTGCGTCCAGGATGGGTTTGCGAGTGGGGAAGAGGTGGTTTGGGGGGCTAATAAGGTTCCATTTTCAGTATACCCATCTTTTTTAGCCAATCTTAAGGAGAAGTATATGATCCCCTATGATATTAAACTCCTTTTCCCATTTCCTAATGAGTAAACCTCTCGACCTCGATCTGGTTATGTCGCCATTTGCAAATTTTTGCTAAAAGCTGGACTACGTCTGCCAATACATCCTTTCTTTTGAGATGTCCTTAGGTTATATGTGCTGGCTCCTACCCAACTTGTTCTTAATGCTTGGGCCCAACTGGTAGGTTCCTTCTTTCTTTGGAAGGAAGCCTCGTTGGGTGAAGATATGTCCCTGTATGTCTTCCAAACTATGTTCCAGCCTCGTTCTTTGGGAAATAGGGATTCCCGAGGCTGGTATTCCTTGTGTCAATGAGGGTCACACTCTCTATTCATTTAGGGTCTTCTTACATCCATCAAAGTATGGAAGGAGACCTGGTTTTGGGTCAGGGAAAAATGGTAGGAAAGCGAGGGAGACCCTGTCCCCCACGTCAAAGTTCCAACCTCCTACTCTGATTAACGTGAGTCTATATATTCTTCCATGTCGTTTCACGAGTCTATATATTCTGCCATGTCGTTTCACTAAATTGTTGAGGTTTGATACTCACATTTTATTGTGTTTTCTCTGTAGGGTCTGTTCAGAGCTTCAAATTTATAGAGTTTGAGTGGCAGACCCTCTATGAAGTTTATAACAACCCTCCAGAGGCTCGTGACTTCTCCCACTTAATCCAACTGACTCGCTTTTTCAAAGATTTTGTACTAATGGCACGTCGGGGTAAGAGGCTAACCTTTGATGATTGTTTGAATTCTTTCCTCACTTGCAGAACCTCTTTAACTTGTGTTTTTTCTTCTTTTTTAGATCATTTTGAGAAAAGGAGGTACCCAACCCCGGATATGGCCTCTATCCTTGCTGCCACCTCCACCATGGGAAGAGGTTTAAAACCTACGTCTGTTGGTGGAGAAGAAGGTTAAGGAAAGAATCGAGAAGGTTAGCAAGGAGGCTGCTTCTCATGAGGACGGACGTCTCCCATTTCCAGATAGTGGGAAAAGATTGTGGAGAAAGAACCAAAGAAAAAGTTTAAGATCCCGACCCATAATGGGATGGGTGGTTCCAATGACGTCCCTCTTCCCGTACTGAGTTCTCGATGGGAGAAAAACTTTTGGGCAGCTTTATAGCTGCAGCCTCGGGGTGTAGAAAAGATCTGCCAATGTAGAGCCCTTGAGGCAAGTCCATGTTAAGAAGCCTAGGGCTTCTTCTGAATCTACTTCCGAGGGACCCTAGGAAAAAGGGGTCTATGGCTTGCCGAAACGACGAACTTATCTCTGAGGCGCTGGCCCTTTTCCCTCTAGAAATCCAAATAGCCACCACCACTTTTCATAAGTACTAGACGGACAAGTAGCAAAATTATATCCAAGAGAATGACGCCGTAAATATTTGCGGGAAGGTCTTTTGGGATGGCTATAGAGGCTAAAGACCTCTTTAAAAACCTTCAAAATAAAAATCATGGGTTCTCTAGCAAGGCAACTAAGGCTGAGGAGGAAGCCTTTAAGGCCCAGGCAAAAGTTGATGGCTTAAAAAGGAGAAGGCTGAAGAGTCCATGAAACTTGCTTCTGCCCTTGTTGAAATTGAGTCTCTGAAGAAGCAGGTCCACATTTCCAACAGCAAGGTGGCCTTGCTGATGATGCGGGTAGAGAAATCTGATGCTCATCAAAGGCTAACTGTCGAGGCCTTAGAGAAGGTAAACAAAAGGGTGAGAGAGCTGACCTTCCAAGTTGCCGGCTTGATCGAAGAGGTTGAGATGGTTTGGAAGGATGTTGAGCATGCCACATCGAAGTTGAGGACCACTTTATGGCCAACTTCCATCTGATAGAGGCATACCAACGCTTTGGGAAGTATTAGAGAAAATATACATATGCTGAGGTCATAGAGTGGATTGAAGTGCATACTCAGTACAAAACTTCTGAGCTTTGGGCCGAGTTTATTGAATATGATGAAAAAGAGGATGGATGATCCTCAAACTTGAGTTGAAGGGGCCTAAGTGATCGACCTCGATGGGGAGACTACTGATGAAGCTTCTGCTGAAGAATAGGCCTCCAAAGCTAATGTTTCTTTTGAGGCTCTCCAGCCTCCCCCCAACCTCCTTAGGTCCAATGAAATTCTTTTTATTTTGAATTCATCAAGTGTAAAGGCCTCAGTCCAAGCAATGTAATTTTTAATGAAGCTCAATTCTTTTCTTTATTGACTTCTACAATTCTTACTGTTGTTATGCGATTCTGATATAATAGTTAACTTTAATTTGACCTCTATATACTTTAGTAACTCCGGGCCTTTAATAAGGTTCCAACATCTGAAGTGTAATAACTTTAAACAAATACATAATCGAGTTTGACCCTCTTAAATACTTATAATTTGATCTAGAAGTAAGTTACGTTGATGAACTTGACCATTTGTCTATAAAGGTTTCAATTTTCATGAAGTATTGGAAGGTCAAACCTCAACACTCTCGGCCTTCATAAACACCAATTTACTTATCGAATTTGGATGGTTAAGTTATATAGTAATCAACTTTGAACACTTATGTCGCTTCGGCTTTCATCTGACCTTCTTAGGTCTGACTCATTATAATTCAAGTATTCGGAATATGAAATTTTGTTCAAGTATTTGGAGGTCGTGCACCTTTATCTTTAAACGTGTCTTCGAGCTTGCTTGTTTGGAATGTGACTACTTAATTTAATGCTCTTAAAGCATCAGATTCTCTTATAGCTTCGAATAATAGAATTCTCTTTTAGAGCTTCAGATAATAAAGTGCTCTCTTAAAGCTTCAAATAATAAGATGCTTTCTTAGAGCTTCAGATAATCAATCGCTTAGCTAGCACTTCCTCTTCCTTTAGGCAGAGGTCCAATTAGGTCAATTCCCCATTTTGCATATGGCCAGGGTTTGGAAACTACACTCAATTCTTGTGAGAGCTGTCTGGATAATAGCAAAACATTGACATTTGTCACACTTTTTTACATACTGATGGGCATCCTTTTTTAAGGTAGGCTAGTAATACCCTTGCCTCAGTACCTTTTGTTCCAACGACCACCCTCCTGCATGACTGCCACGAAGACACTCATGCCTTAGCAAGGGCAATGAGTACCTATGCTTATACAATACATCATCTTGGAAGAGGAAGTGTCAGCTCGTCTTCTGAGTTTCTGAGCACTTCCTTCCTCAAAGGCAGTGTTTGATCTTTTAGATAGGATATTATGGGCTTCATCCAGATAGGAGTATCTTTCACCCACTTTGCCATCCCACCGACCTCAGTTGAAGGTCTAAGAAGGTGCTCAATTGGAACTAGAGTGAGTAGTTCAGAGTCTTTGCTACTTGCCAACTTTGCTAGTACATAGGCATGGGCATTATGGGGTCATGGTATTTACATTAATTCGAACCTCCTGAATGAAGGGATGAATCTCATTTCCAGTTTTAAGTAGGTTGCCATAGACTTGTCCCTAGCTAAAAAGTTTCCATGTACTTGACTAACCATGAGCTGGGAGTCACTGCTGATTATGAGCCTCTTTACTTGTATTTCTTTTACCAACCGTAGGCTAGCTAGAAGAGCCTTATATTCTGCTGCATTATTAATTGCTTTGAAGTCGAATCTTACAACACAAGTAAGCTTGTGTCCCTCTAGACTAACTAGAATAATTCTTGCTCCTAAACCTGTGTCCCCAGATGACCCATCAATTAAGAGTCTCCAGATTTGAGGTTCCAATGGTTCCATTTCGTTTTCAGCTTTTGGGATAGGGGTGAACTCGGCTACAAGGTCAGCTAAGGTTTGCCCTTTGATGGCCGACCTTGGTTTATAAGTGATGTCAAATTTACTGAGTTTCACAGCCCATTTATCTAACCTCCCTGAAGCATCAAGTTTCTAAAGCACTTTTTTGAAGGGAAAATTGGTTAGCACATGGATGCTATGAGCTTGAATTATGGCTTCAATTTTCGTGATGCAGTTATCAATGAGAGGGCCTATTTTTCCATGTCAACATATCAAGTTTCAGCTGCTAGTAGTACCTTGCTCACATAGTAGATCGGCAACTGGTGGCTATTTTCTTCCCTTATCAAAACAAAACTCAGGGCTTCGGAGGTCACTGCCAAGTATAAGTGTAGAACCTCATGATCCTTAGGTTTGGAAAGGAAAGACCCAAGTGCTTTTTCAGCTCTCGTAGGGCTACCTCGCACTCCTTTGTCCTTTGGAACTTGTTTCCTCCTTTGAGAAATTTAAAGAAAGGTAGGCACTTGTCAGTTTTCTTACAAATGAAGCGATTTAGGGCTGCAACTCGTCCAGTGAGGCTCTGCACCTCTTTTAGCTTTTGCGGAAACCTCATATCGATCAAAGCTCTAATGTTTTCAGGGTTCGCTTCGATATCTCTTTGGTTAACAATATAACTAAGGAATTTGCTAGATGATACCCCAAGTTCACATTTTAAAGGATTGAGTTTCATTCGGTACCTTAATAGGATTTGAAACGTCTCACCGAGGTAGGTGACATGATCCTTTGCCTTTAAGCTTTTCACTAGCATGTCGTCCACATAGACTTCCATGGTTTTACCAATGAAGTCGACGAACATTTTGTTAACCAATCTTTGATACGTTGCCTCAGCATGTTTTAATTCGAAGGGCATAGCCTTGTAGCAATAGAGTCTTTTGTCCGTGATGAAGTATGCTCTTCTTCTGATGGAAACATAGGAATCTAATTATATCCGGAGTAGGCATCCATGAAACCAAGGAGTTCATGTCCAGTGGTTGAATCCACAAGTTTGTCAATCCTATAAAGTGGAAAGCTGTCCTTGGGACATGCTTGGTTCATATTTGAGAAGTCGATGCATACCATCCATTTCCCAATGTGCTTCTTTACTAATACTGGGTTGGAGACCCACTTCGAATACACAGATTCTCTTACAAAGCCATTATCAATTAATTTCCTAACCTAATCTTTAAGGGCCACGTACCTTTCTGGGTTAAGGGCTTTCATCTTTTGCCTGTAAGCTGTTGCCTTTGGATCGATGTTCACATGGTGGCATCTAACCTTTGGATCGATGGCTATCATGTCCCTATGTTTTCAAGCGAAAACATCATGTTTTTTAGCAAGAAATTTTTCAACTCATTTATTTCAGGTGGCAAATTTTTCCCCACATGCAGGCATTTAGTCGGATCCATTGGGTCGGCTTGGAAGGTCTCCAATTCCTCCATAAGGGTTTTTTGGGGCTCACGATCAATAATGTGAGGATCTAGTTCTTCCAAGCTAACCATTTCTTCAGCAGCTATCCCTTTTTCTGGGATTTGTATGGTGCTAAAGATGTATCCTTCTTCAAGAGCTTCGACCATGATGAATTCTTTCCCTTGTTCATAGGCAATCCCTTGTTCAGGAAGATCATCCATGTCGACGTCAGTAAAGACGACGTTGGTGGTTCTTGACTCTACTTTCCTTGAAGAGTTGGAGTAGCATTCTCTAGCTCCTAGTTGGTCACCTCAAATTGTAGCAACATCGTTTTTAGTTGGAAACTTCATACACAAGTGATGAATGGAGATGACTACCCATAACTTTTTTAAGCTAGGTCTTCCAAGTACCCCGTGGTAGGCGGATCTGTTGTCAACTACTAGGAGTTCCATAAAATAGCGAGCAAACAGAGGTTACATTCCCATCTATATTGCTAGAGTAATTTTTCCTCTGGGGATGATACTATCTCCTGTGAAGCCATACAAAGAGAAGCTCATTGGGGTCAACTCATGATCAACTTTCATTTTATCAAAGGTCGTACCAAATAAGATGTTGACTGAGCTTCCATTATCCACCAGCATCCTTTTTAGGCCATTGTGGGCCATGACTGCCCTTACCACAATGGCGTCATAGTGTGGATAATGTAATCCTACTGTATCCTCATGTGTAAAAGTGATTGGAGGCGAAGCTCTCCCACATGGTCTTTGTTTTGAACATCTCTCCAAAAGAGACAATTCATGTCCAATCCTTATCTTAAAGTAGTTAAGGCTTCTCTATCCATGACTTGTATACAGTATGTCATCTCATCGGTAAAGCGTGTATGAAGTTTTTTAAAGATTCACCTTGTTGTTATCGCAGATCTTGCATTCTTTGGATGGCCATTTCTCCTTCTTTGCTGGTAGCAAAGCGCTTCAAGAAGGTCTTCTTGAGGTCTGATCAACTTCGAATGCTCCCTTCTGTACCAAACTTTAATGCCTCCACTCAGGGTTAAGTGGAAAGCTTTGATCAACTTCGAATGCTCCCTTCTAGTAGCCTTGTGTACCAAACTTCAACGCCTCCACTCAGGGTCAAGTGGAAAGCTCTGCACTTCATTGCCGGAGTGCCCCCCATTCAAATTCATATGTATTTTGTAATTGTTCATATGCTTTGCAGGGTTTTCTCTCCCATCATACATTGAAATTTTAGGGAGTGTGAAGTGGTTTAGCATGTGGGCATTTTTTATGGCCTTAGAGAAAGGAGAATGTTCGTCATTGTCATCAAGGTCACAGGACCTCTGAGGCCCATCTGGGTCCTCATCCTCCCCTTGTTGGACCTGGGTGATGGTTGGGAGGCTCCTACTTCGTTTCTAGCTTGGTCTCATCTTTCTCGCCTATTTCTAAGGGGTCGGACCAGAGGCTCTTCATGGTACATTGGCTGATCTTCATGTTGATGAGGCTCCTGCTGTCTATTTCTGTGCACTGGAGGTAGATGATAAGCTTGCCTATTTCTAGGCGCCTGGGGTGAATGTGCCTGTCTATTTCTAGTTGCCCCTGGACTTAAACCTGTCAAAGACAGTTCCAGACCTTTGAGACCTATTTTTAGTTTCGTAATTTGGAGAACTGTTGAATGGAGCTTCATATGGCCTCTCCGAGGCATAGTTGGTTGATATGTCTACTTCTACTTCTCTCTCCTGAGGAGCGTCCATTCCAGCATAATATTGTCTAGCCATCTGACTCTGGATTTTTTCTTCCTCTTGATAATATCTTTGAGCCCTTGGAAAGACACCTTCTGGGGCTGTATATGGAGGAGAATGATAGTCTCATCGCCCTTGCATGTTCATTAGCATTTCCTGCATGACCCGATTCTACTGAGTGATGTTTCTCATGTTGGCAGCCATGGTTGCCATCTCTCTGGTAAGCCTAGCTGCGACTCTCCCCTACCTCTAGAACCTCATATTCTGCATATTGGAGGTCATGGGTGAGACACTAGGGCATCTTGTGAGGATTTCCCTTCTTCAGTGTGTTTACTCGTCCTTCTAAGGGCATTTTCGTCAATATAACTCATTTCTCGAATACTTAGTATGGAATTTTTTCTTTCTTCAAGGGATCCAAGTTCTTAACAGTTCTTTTTTCAAGGATATTCTTTCTTCAAGGGCAAGACCTTTATCCAAACTTTCAAATGTTACTTGGCCTTTTCCCACGTGTGATCGTGGTTAAATGTATGACATTCCCACAGACGGCTCCAATTTGTTGACCTCAAAAATGAGCTCAACAGATGTCGGGCCCACTCTGACTATCAAGGACAGATCCAATGCTTTTCTATCGGAACGAGAATGATAGTCAAGCTGGAATGAACATGGGAGGCACTTTTCGGCAAGAGACGAAGATGTTCAAGCACCGGTGATTTCGTGATAACGGCACTCGCACTATCAACGAATGCCAGATCGATTTCCTAAACTAAATCTCTCTTTTGTAATGGAATATGTAGAAGGATAGATATGAGATTGTGTTAGAATCTCAATATGTATTTGCCATTTGTGCTTGCAAGATATATAAAGAACAAATCACGTAAATCTTCTTCAATCTTTGTATATTTCACAAGAGTAAAGGTATATTTGTGTTTGATTATCCGATTATACAAATGCGAACCCTTTTTCTATACAAAGAGAAGTTATTTATACTAGTGTGGCCAACGTGGTGATCGTTAGATCAGATCCACGTGGCAACATCCCCTAGTCCAAAGCCTCACATCACTGTCTATTCTTTACAATTAAAGTTTGGCAGAAGGTCTCCTATTCTATTTGTAGGCTAACACACTTTATTACATACGTCACATCAATTACTTCTAAAAGATCTCCAAATCTGTAATGAGGAACAGCGTCGGCTTCAGCTTGGACCAGGGTCAACTTTTGCTTAAGGACCTCTAGTGCCGTAGGGCTTCGAACGTCTTGAAGGAACCTCTACTCTAGGCATAGGAGCTTCAATATTTCTGGGTTTGATGGGCCTCAGTATCTACATGAAAGGGGCCTCGGATAAACCTCTGGTTTGGCATCAAAGGACCTCGGACATTGAATCCTTTCTTTGACTTTGACTTTGTGTGTCCCATCCCCTCACTTTCCAGCTAAGTTGCTTGTGTGGCAGTCCATGTTGACTGCCGCTTACATGAATATCCACATGGCGATCTGATTTGGGACCTTGGATTTGGGTGATAACAGATACATGTTGCATTTGGAAAGAATAAACTATTGATATACGATTCCATACCAAATCGGAACCTTGATACTACAATTCATGGTGAGTTTACAGTTTAAGAAAGCTGTTTAGTGTTGTCAATATGGTTTCATATTAGTTTACTTGCAATATTTCTTACTTTATTGTTTTGTTTGCAATAGTCGTCAACTTGGACATCACATGGAGCCTAAAATCTCTAATTTTTGACTTGGACGTCTCGTTAATATAGTTGTGGATCCTCGACCTTGCAATCCTGTCATTATGGACCACAACACAGCGTTTGCTACTTTTGGGTCCAACTATCAAGCTCATAAGGTATTGAATTCACAAAGTGGGACTTCTACTCGTATGGAGTGATCCTCTAAAAATGATTACTATAAGATCACCAATAGTCTAAGTCGGGAACTCGAAAATTGATCTCGTTCATTAGCTACAGCTGTGCAACGAAGAAAAGAAGACAGTTTCCAATGTGTCCATATTTGGCTCAGGTTATAAATAAATAAGATAACATTATCGTTATTCTAAAGATAGCAATGACATTAACGTAGAGCAGCCCGATAGGAGACCAAAAATGAGGCACATCTATGACACATTGGAAAGATCGGTTTCATCTGATCAACTGAAATTCATGTTCATCACTTTGAAGCCGGGAACGAGACAAAGATAGTGTGCATTAGATTTCAGCTTGATCACACATGAATTTCTTTTCTTGAGTGTTGGAAGATGATTAACAAGCTAAGAAGAAGCTCGAGCTAAAGGAGACTAAAGAATCAAGGGAGCTGGCAGCCTAATCATCCATCTTTGCTTAATCAGCTAGCTGCCTAATCATCTGTTCTAGATTCATCAGCTGCTGACTATGTAATGGAAGATCCCAGAAGACTTGATGATTCACAATTCGTTTTGCCTTGCACATACTTTATGTTAAGAGAATATTCTTTTATTATTTTGTAACTAATTTTGTCTTCTTCTTCACCTGAAACGTGTATATATTTGTTTATTGTAATTTGGATAATTAATTCAGTTAAATTCAAGAATTATTTTCATAGTAAATTTGCATCTATTACAATTCGTTTATCTCAGATTTTACATGGTATCAGAGCCTTATGGCTGAATCAGATAATCAATCATCAAACCTTTCACAAAACACTAACCAAAATGACAATACAGCCGTTCATGATCCAACACAATTCAATAGCCCATACTACATTGGGAGCAATGATGGTACTGGATCTATTCTAGTTACTTATACACTTGATGCCAACAATTATCACTCATGGGCAAGGTCGATGAAAAGAGCCCTCAGAATAAAGAACAAACTGGGATTTGTGGATGGAACTATCCAAGAGCCTCAGGAACCCAATGACCTACCGATGGAACACTGGCTTCGATGCAATGATATTGTTACTACTTGGGTCCAAAACACCATGGTTGTAGATATCAAGTGTACCACCACATATGCTGAAATAGCTTATCAGCTATGGCAGGAGTTGGAACAACGTTTTGCACAACAAAATGCACCCAGAATCTTTGAGATTAAGCAAGCCATCACAGCTTTATCACAAAACTAGGATGCTGTAAGTGTATATTTTTCTAAGTTCAAGACTCTGCTTGATGAATTGATTAACTATGAATTAGTTCCAAATTGCACATGTGGAGGTCTTAAAATTGTAGTTGAGAATCAGAACCATGACTAGGTAATGAAATTCCTAATGGGGTTGGATGATTCTTATAAAGCCATTAAGGCACATATTCTTTTGAACAAGCCATTTCCATCTTTGAATGAAGTATATGCTATAATCCAATAAGAAGAGAAGAGAAGACAGATATCAAATAATGGTGCCATTAATGAGACAATGGCATTACTAGCTAAGGAGAACTTCAAGGATAATGGCAGACAGAGTTTGTTCTAACAGAGGAGAGATAGGTACTACTGCACTCATTACAAGGTTACAGGTCACTCATTTGAGAGGTGCCTGAAGGATCCAACCAAACCCATATGCTCCCATTGTAAGATGCCAGGCCACACCGCGAATAAGTGCTACAAGCTACATGGATATCCACCAAGTAACAAATTCAAGGGAAAGAACAGATACACACCAGCAGCAAGTCAGGCCTCCATTTGCCTACCCACAAATCAAGAGCAACAAGGCCAATGTGTCACTCACTCAAGAGGAATACTCTCACTTGATGGCTATCCTAAAAACTTCAGCAAATCAAAATTTAGCTTCTCCACCAAACTAGGTTCAAAGTATTGTTACCTCAGATTCAGACAATGCTCTTCCAAAAATTTCTGGTATATCACTTTACTCATCAACTTTTAACTCTTCAAAATCCAATGAATCTACTCTCCCTTGGATATTGGATACAAGGGCAACAGGTCATATGATCTGCAATCCACCTTTTCTATCTTCTATCAAATCCAAAGCTAATTGCTCAGTAAGTTTTCCAAATGGGATCACTGTCGCAGTAACCTATGTTGGAACTGCACATATCACAGACAAATTAATTTTCCAGGATGTGTTATGTGTCCCATCGTTTTCCTTCAATCTTATAGCTGTTAAGAAACTCACTCAAGCACTAAATAGTTGTGTTATTTTTCTTCCTAATGTCTATTTTATACATGACCTTTCAACTTGGACAACAACTGGAATGGGTAAAGCAAAATCTAGGCTCTATTAGATTCTACCTTCAGCAATCTCACCTATGGCCCTTCAAAGAACCTTGAATCATCTAATCAACACTTTTCCCCTTGCAGCCTCTGTTATTGATCATGAAAAGGAGTTTGATATTTGGCACTACAAAATGGGACATCCATCCCATTCTGCACTTGCTCTTAAAGACTCTATACCTAAGTTAGTCTCACAAAATAAGCCTTTCTCTGTATGTCTTTTGGCTAAGTTACATAGACTTCCATTTCCTATTAGTCACTGCAAGTCTAAAAAATGTTTCGATTTAATATACTGTGATATCTGGGGACCTTGCAATGAAATTAACTTTGATGGATCACGTTATTTTTTTAACCATAGTGGATGATTTTACTAGGTGCACTTGGATATATATGCTGAAGCTAAAATCAGAGGCCACCAGTGCTTTATGAAATTTTTATAAGCTGATAGAAACTCAATTTCAAAGCAAAATTAAAATTGTAAGAAGAGATAATAGAGCAGAATTTAATTTAAAGCAATTCTATTTAGAAAAAATGAATCATCCATCAAAGAACTTGCATTGAAACCCCTCAAAAAATGTCATTGTTGAGAGGAAACATCAACATATATTAAATGTTGCAAGATCCATAAGATTTCAAAGTAGGATTCCATTGAAATATTAGAATGAATGTGTCTTGACTGTTGTTTATTTGATTAACAAAACTCCTACGACACTTCTAGGAAAGAAAAGCCCTTTTGAGATGTTGTTTCGAAGCAAACCCATATACTCCCATCTAAGAGTCTTTGGATGCTTAGCCTACTCCACAACACTCATGAATGGTAGACATAAGTTTGACTCTAGAGAAAGAAAATGCATTTTCTTAGGATATCCATTCAACGTCAAAGGTTACAAATTGTTTGACTTAGAAACAAAAAGGGTGTTCATATCAAGGAATGTGTATTCCATGAAACTATTTTTCCATACAACGAAATCAAAATCACAAATAAGAACCTCCTACCAGATCTTGTCAATCTATGCTTCCCATAAAATCCTATCATTTATGCCCCAATTGATCTTTACAAAGAAGGAGAAGATCAACTGATCAACCTCCTAATCATGCAGAGCCTTTAGAACATTTTCTCACTGATGACTCACAAATTGATCCTATTTTATAGTAGCCAAAACCAACAAGCACTTGATAGCAATCAAACCATACCTCACCTGCCTAGAAGGTCCACTAGAGTTTGAAGAGCTCCTGTAAGGCTATAAGATTTTTTATGCCAACGTGCCAGTTTGCTTCTCCCATTACAGGCTTTGGACAAGGAGGCATGCTCTCTTCAGGTAATCCTTATCCTCTCAATTCTACTCTATCATATGAAAAATTATATGTACCTCGTAAAGCTTTCATCTTTTCGATAACTACACATATTGAACCAAAAACCTACCAAGAGGCTATCAAATTTCCTGAATGGTGTAAAGCCATGAAAAGTGATATTAAAGCTCTTGAGTTGAACAACACATGGATCGTGGTTGATCTGCCACTCAATAAAAAGGTAATAGACTGTAAATGGGTTTACAAAGTAAAATTCAATGCTGATGGTAGTGTGGAAAGACACAAAGCCAGTGGTAGCAAAAGGTTACACCCAGTAAGAAGGTTTAGACTATCATGAAAACCTTTTCGCCTATAGCGAAACTTATCACTGTTAGAACCCTACTTGCTCTTGCCACCATAAAAGGTTGGTTCCTATACCAATTAGATGATAACAATGCATTCTTGCATGGAGATTTGAATGAAGAGGTATATATGGAGCTGCCACCAGGGTATGACAGTGTTGATGGATCAAAAGTATGCAAACTTCGCAAAAGCTTGTATGGTCTAAAACAAGCCTCAAGATAATGGTATGCAAAGTTATCCAACTTCATACTTCAACATGGTTTTACTCAGTCCAAAGCTGATTACAGTTTATTCGTCAGAACTACTCAAGACTCTTTTGTTGTAGTTCTAGTTTATCTGGACGATATAATTATAGCAGGAAACTATTTGGAAGCCATAAACAACCTCAGTACTTGATGTTCAATTTAAGATCAAAGATTTGGGGAAGTTGAAGTACTTACTAGGTATTGAAGTAGCTAGATCGAATGAGAGAATTCATATTTGCCAAAGAAAGTATACACTGGATATTTTAGCAGATTTAAGAACCATAGGTTCAACTCCAGCGAAGGTTCTACTTGATCAAAACATAAAGTTGTCCAAGGAGGAAAGGAAAGTGCTTAGCGATTCTTCCATTTACAGACGACTCATTAGACGCCTATTGTACTTAACCATAACTAGGCCAGACATATCTTATTCAGTTCAAATTCTAAGTCAATACATGGATCAGCGAAGAATGCCTCATCTCAATGCAGCACATAAGGTGCTAATGTATCTTAAAAGAGCTCCAGGACAGGGGTTGTTTTATCCCTCTACCTCTGAACTTCAGCTGAAATGATACTCAGATTCAGATTGGGAAAGTTGTCCAGACACTAGAAAATTTGTCACATGTTACTGTGTTTTTATTGGATCATCCTTAGTGTCCTGGAAATCGAAGAAACAAAGTCCTCTGAAGTAGAGTATAAGGCGATTGTTCGCTTGAAAATATACCGCAAGTGTACGGGTCGCGTTCAAGTAATAAAGTGAACTTTTTGAGTCCGAGTTGTCGATCCCTCGATGAATGATACTTTAGATTACACGACTTTAATCAATTTAATTCTAACAATCAAAAGAGACACACACAATTAAAGATAAGATTTGAAAAGCGGTAAATAAACTAAAAATCTACAAAATAAGAAAACTTGGAAATTT
>CAIGRH010244125.1:0-11316 GCA_903798295.1 Fraxinus nigra | reverse complement strand
TACACTAGTGTTCCAAGGCATACGATAGATTTGATTTATTTCCAAATGTCAATTCCAATGCAGAAGAGTTTGCAGAATGTATTCAAAGAATTCATCATGAAGTAAAACAAAATTTAGAAGATGCTAATATTCGTTACAAGACTGCTTCAGACAAACATCGACATCTTAAGCAGTTCAACGAAGGTGATTTGGTGATGATTCATCTCCACAAAAATTGTTTTTCTGTTGGCACTTACAATAAGGTTAAAGATAAGAAGATTGGTCCTTTTCGCATTCTTCAAAAGACTGAAGATAATGCTTACAAAGTTGACATTCCAACTGATATGAACATTTCCAATACTTTCATTGTTGCTAATATCTTTCCTCCAGACGAGTTTTCCTTGCAACCACAAAACTCGAGAACATGTTTTATTTAAGTGGAGGGGATTGATGTAGTACATCACAACTGCAATTAATAGTTTCATTTTATCTAGGAGTTTTTCTTTTTTAAATTATATTTTCTAATTTCATTTTCTAGTTGTAATATATTTATTCTTAAATCTTGTTTAGATTAGAATTAGTTTATTTTCTTTTAAAATTTAGTTTCCTTATTTTGGTTCCTTTTATTAATAGGATTGTGGAATAATTTTGCCTATAAATATATGGGTATTGTATATTTTTCAAGACAATTAATCATATATCAATACAAAGCAAGATTATTCCAATATAATTCTTATTTTCAATTCTTATTATAAGAATTGCATAACGCTTCCGCGCCATTAGATATGTTCATCAATACTCAATTACCATATAAATAACTCTTAACAAATAGTTTACACAAAGCTTTGTTAAATAGGGGATCTTTCAGCTTTGTTAGTGANGGTTTATTCATAAATCATATTTAAATTAGGATTAGTTTATTACCTTTTAGAATTTAGTTCCTTTTATTAATAGGACTAGGGAATAACTTTGCCTATAAATATAGAGTATTGTACACTTTTCAAGACAATCAATCATATATCAATACAAAGCAAGATTATTCCAAAATAATTCTTATTTTCAATTCTTATTATAAGAATTGCATAACGCTTCCGCGCCATTAGATATGTTCATCAATACTCAATTACCATATAAATAACTCTTAACAAATAGTTTACACAAAGCTTTGTTAAATAGGGGATCTTTCAGCTTTGTTAGTGAATGAAAAATAACTTGCAAAAAGTATTTAGAGTTAAGAATACTAAGTTCTAAGATTAAAACATTCAACATATTGTAAATGCTAACCTCAAATTGAAAGATAAATCCACTATAATTTCAACGTTCATGTTTAATTCTTATAGGAGAAATCCACTTAGGTTTTTGAGAGACACCTTCGCTTCTTCATTTCAAGAAAATGATAGAAAATAATTAAATTCTTTTGTTAGTCTACCTCTTATTCATTGTGTATTGACTTAAATTCATAGTTATCTTTTTCAACAAACCACACGTCAAGTCTTGGTATTAAATGTGTTCAAAAAGTAATAAAAACGGTAAATTGGACTTTTACACTAAAAAATGACATTTTTGCGAGATTTTTAAAAAAATGACATTTTTGCGAGATTTTCATATTAGCGACATCAATGCAAATGCCCCTCAAATAAATTTTTTTACAAGAATTATTTCAATGTACAGAAAAATTCTAAGAGGGGAAACCAAATCAAATATACTGCGAATATGTTATATCCCGAAATAGATTGAACAAAATTGAAGTTTATGCAATTAACTTCAAATTAATTGAGACTTTATTTTGTTCAATTAAATATGTTATAAGTTTGAGAAAATTGCAGTGTCAATCCCATGGATGCGCCTAAACAAGTGTTGGAAAATGATTATTATTCCAAACAAATAAAATGTTGGAATAAAGAAACGGGAATAAAAAAAAAAATTATACCATGCGGCCGCATGGGTCTTTATCGGGACTAAATGTCCTGGTATGGATTGAACCATGCGGCTTCATGAGTTTGTACCTGCGGTCGCATGGTACAATATTTTGACCGTTTGAAGATTGATTTTTGCTCGTTTGGAATTTAAATTTGGTGGCTTTTGGAGAGTTTTTTTACACCACTTCGTGTAGCATTGTTTCTAGGCTATAAATAAGTGGCTTGTGATCAACTTAAACAATAAGAAATTATACAAAAACTATAGCCCCAAAATTTTGAGAGAATTTTATTCCAAATATTCATATTTTTTTTTCATATTCAAAATTCTTTTGTGCTCTTGAGTTTTCAAGAATTATACTTAATTACTTGAGTATTATCATTGCAAGACTTGTTTAAATCCTGCAAATCATTTGCCATCGACCCTTCAAGCATTAAATCATTTCTAGAATGGGCAAATATTGTATGAGGACAACGGTATCATGATCAAGTTTTTTGTGGAATTTATCAAGTTTGGTTTCTTATCTTCAAGTTCGTGAATTGTTGCTGTAACCTTGGTTCGTTTATTCTTCAACTCCGATATTTTTTCCATTATTCTTCAACAACAAGAATTGCTCGCACCTAGAAAAGCACATTTAAATTGTAAAATATTTATTAATGGGTAAATTTCATCTCTGGTTATGAACTTTTTTTTGAAAAGTTTCAATTTGATAACTAGTTTGGCCCTCATTTTGGGGTGTTAAAAATTTTTAGAATAGTGATTGATGAGAGAATGTGTGGTAAAAAAGTAATGAAAAGTTTTAGATTAGTGTGTAATATTATTTTATTTGATGAATGTGTGGTTGAAATGAAAAGAGAAAAAAAAATTAATGTAATGTAATGAGAAAAAATATGGGGGCCAAACGGGGGCTAAGCTTTAATTTGTTTCAATTGTGTCAATGAGTTCAATTTAATTGTACATAGTCGCTGAACTTTAGTTTAGTTTCAAATTCATCATTCCATCACCTTCCGTCTCTCGAACTACTCAAAATTCCCATCAATTAGGTTTGTAATTAGTGGCTGAAATTCCACTCTTTATGTTCATTCTTAAGCCACAAAATGGAATTTGTGGTTATGAGTAAATTAAAGATAATGGGGCCATTAGCTTTATGACAAAACACTAACAATTGCTTTAAACCCATTAGTCATCTTAATTTTTTTTTTCCATTTTTGGCAAAAAAAAAAAAAAACCCAGCATTTCCATTGTTGAAGAAAAATATTTTTAAAAAACCTTGTGTCAAACTAGATTATGGACATATTACCATGTGGTCTCACTTGGCAACTTTGCATGTTGCAAAACCCCATATTGATGATGTACATGTGTCCCATGTTCGTTATTCTTCAATTTCAACTTATATGTCTTGGTGTAAAAAGTGTATCCGGTGACTAAAAATACGATTTTCATTACTTATTTCAATCACCCAATTCATTAAAATTGATCAAAATCTCCTAAAAATTTAATTTTTGTTTAAATCACACGAGACTAAATATCTAAAGAATAACCAATTTGCTGGATTAAAACCATTTTGTTTTTTACTTGCTAAAATTTAGCTAAAACTGTTCAATTCAATTTCAAAACGTCACCACAATAAAATATCGAAATCGTGACAAAAACATGTTGTCGCACAAATGGAGATTTTGCTGCGAAAATAAATTTGAGACGACAATGTGTTTGTTATAGGCATTGTTGCGTTATATGAGTCACCGAATGTATTTTGCGACATCTTTCGTTCAATCATCGCATTAACAAATTTGTAACACTATTTATTTGACGCAAAAAGTACAAAATAGCAACAAGATATTTGTCACTATAATGTCGTCGCAAAACATATATGTCGCGAAAAATCAAAAGGGTGACAAGTCAATTTGTCGCAACGACTATTCCAATAATATTTTTGCGAGAAAAATATTTGTTGCGAATATTATATTAAAGGTATAACTTTTGTTACCCACTCTATTTTGCAACAAGCCAAGAACACGTGTTCGTAATTATATATCTTTAATAACAAGTCTTTTAAGTTGCGAAATATGATTTACAACGTGAATCATATGTTTCATAATATATTTTAAGATATTCAACATTTGTAGTAAAATTTATTATGTAACAAGTGATATTTATAATTAAATTTATTTTACAACACAAAGAGTTTGTCGCGTCATTATTTGTGCAACAATATAGTCATTGTCTAGTTTATTTCGTGATTATTTATATATGTCACGTATTTTATTTTACAACACATAAAATTATTGCGCAAATTATATCATTTACTTGATTTTTACTTTCTACAATAGCCAATCATATATCTGCAAATTAACAAAAAGAACAAATTACATTTTTTCCCATACATGAAGCTAAATAGCTAAATGTTAGATACTATAATTATTTTAATGAACATGATACAAAAGATATATAATTCTAAGTCACATTAATAATTTATACTCCAAAATTTGCTGCTTTGTCATGAAGTTCGACTTTTGGGAATAATTTCTTCTTTTCTAGGCTTCCCACTGTTGGTTTTGGCTCCGCCCTCAATGGTATACACAATATCCATGCCTTCAATGACTTCACGAAAAACAATATGCTCATTCTCCAGCCTGTGCAATTATCTTAGTAGTGATTGGAGATATTCTTTTACGAATGTCGTCAAATATTTGTTGTCCACTATGCTTGGTGACAACTCAGCACCGGCAATGAACTTGACCATTCCATCACGAGTTCTTTCCTCCGAATACATCCATGTGTTTAGTGTTGAAGTTGAACCACTGCCTGAAGAAGGAGTACCAAAGGCTAGTTTTGTTTGAGATATATCATAAGCCCATGTTTGGTTGTATATTTGGCATGGTGACAGTTGAGGTAGGTAGTACCGATACCCTTTTGTATGCCAATCGTTGTTGACAATATTTACATGCTACTTTAAACTCTTGGACTCCATCAATGGTACAACACCTGTTGAAGTCAATTTAAAGCGTTCCCAACACTTTTCAACTCTTTTCCTTTTCACTTCCTTCTCACATAAGGAATTTGTAGTTCCGCTTCACCAGTCTCTTTATTGATGTCATCCAAATTAATTGGATTACTACTTCTATGAGCATTGTCAACACTCATTCTCAGCAAATCATCGGGGATGAGAACATCTTCGAAATCGGCAAATTGATTGGGAAATTGAGATTGTGGCGTTATAGATGTTGGTCCCCAAACAATCTCTCAACAAAATCAACAGGATCCATGTGTAATATGTATAGAATGTAAATTGTAAGAGTAAAGAATAAAGAATAAAAACGAATGTATAAATCGGATAGTGCATAATATAGAAAATGAATTAAGAGAATGTATGTAATAAAATAGAAATTTGAATATAATAAAAATTATAGATTGTAATATAATTGTAGAGAGTAGAAGAATTGTAGAATAAATGAATAATGAAGGGATTATATTTTAGAGAGAGTACAAGAGAGATTGTCGAATTTTTTGTTAAAAAAAATAATTTAAGCGTGAGGTATTTATAGAGGGAAAACATAAAATAAAAATTCAAGAGACAACAGTCAACAAGCTTGCCCACGAAAACGAGCATCTCATGGGCTAGTCCACGAGTCACTCAAGCCCATGAGCTGTTCGTTTGATTTGGTGAGCCAAGCATGCCTACCAAGCCAGTACGCTCGTCTCGTGCTCATAGATACGAGCTTGAGGGCCGAGCTTTATCGAGCTGAGTCAACAAGCCGACGAGCTACATGACTCGATTGCCACCTCTAAGTCTGATAAAAAAATGTGCATTAGAGGACCTAGCCATGTTGACAAAGCTAGAAAGCGGCTTCAGCTACATCAGTCTATTCTTTTCAGCCCACGAAGATGACTAAGATGGGAATTCCAGAAGCATCTAATTTTTCTATGACAAAATCAATGACCAAAATTATGATTTTGAAGGTGATTCTGAAAATATTGGGCAACCATTTCAATCAAAGTTTGCCAAAAATAAAGAAAAAATCATGGCTTTTGGAGAACATGAGAATGATGAGTTAGGGATTGATTCGTTTAGTGGCACAAGAAGATCAAGTCCTATTAAGTTGACTGCTAGAGGAAAGCAAATGCTCAAGACATGTCAAAAAATGGACCAGAATAGTTCGAAATCAACCCATTCCAACAATTTATTTTTGGAAATTGAAAAGAAAAATAACTAAAAATACCACTTTACCTTCGATTATTCAATGTGTACTCATCATTGCAACGACGGGAAGGCATGACTTTGCCAACGGCGAGGAGAGGAGAAGGGAAAAACTTATGTCTTCAGCTTGATATTTTGCCACAGTTATGTCATGTGTTCTTTAGAGTGTTGTAATCAATGGGAAGAAAATGGAAAAAGTGTGGAGAGACGAGAACACCTTTCCCTTTGGATAAGAGTAGTATTCACACGCTCATTTAATGGAGAATTTGGATGAAAATGGACGAAAAATACGTTTTGCGTAATAAAATGTGGAATTAAGAGTAAAAATACCAAAAATTAGAAGGTGAGCACATTTTGCACAAAAAAGTGAAAGGCATAGACGTTTTGTGTTCGTTATCTTTATACAAATAACAATGAATGTAATGTGGGTAAATACATCCTAACTAAGCTCGTGTATGATGTCCATTATTTGGCCTAAATAATGTTTTGAATAATAATTTTTAGGAGAACATTTGATTGAAAAGTGGTAAATTTATTTGGATTTACGTTCAAAATATTTTATTGTGTAAATGTGTGATTGAAAATGAGTATATAAAAAAAGAGTTTTCAAAATCAAACAGGGGCTAAATTGAAAGAGGGCAAATGGTCGAATACTAATCATAGCATTGTTTATTCTCTCACTTAAAGACTCATTTTATGTTTCCCTATAAAATGAATTTTTAGTTCGCTTCAATGTCCTTTGGTTGTCTAACTTTTTCTCTGTGAACGAGATGTAAATTGTACGATTTCACAATTTCAATGCATTGGATTTACGTGTAGAATATTTTATTGTGTGAATGTTTGATTGAAGATGAGTATGTAAAAAAAAAAGAGTTTTCAAACAATGATTATCAAACGGGGCAAAATTGAAAGAGTGCAAATGGTCGGCAACTGTTCATAACACTTGTTGTGGTGTGATCCAAATTCCACATGATTTGGTATTTGGTTGATTGGGTTCCATGTGATTTGGGATTTAGTTGATTGGAGGAAGTTTAAGCTACGTGGGTTTGTAGAGTCCTATGTTGTGGAGATCAAGTTTCAATAATAATTACTAGTTTGGCTTGAAAAGGGACTCTTGGATGGCAAAAAACATATTTTTGGAATGTTAACTCGAAACCTAGTGCCTAGGAGCTGTGATGTAGCGCCTAGGCATTGCACCTACCACCTAAGCATTGCAACAGTAGCGCCTAGGCACTGCAACAGTAACTGATGTTCGCGATTTTCCTGTTTTATCCGATTTTTGGGACTTCTTTTCCATCTTGGAAATAAGAGGGTTTATATATATTTCCACACCGTATCTCCATATTGTAACATTCTNAAAGGTATGGTCTGGTAAACATTCGTACTATTCTGAACAGTTGGAAATTGGTTCACAGAAACAATAAGAGGTTACTGAACAGTCTACTACAAATCAATCTAGTTCGGGGTTGACAAACAGTAATATCTTGCATACTTTACCTACACCACAAGCACCACAGTATTCTATGGCTAAGGATAGACCTCGTAGACAGATTAGACATCCACGAAAGTATGGGGAAGAAGATTTGGTAGCTTAAGAATTGAGTGTGACTAAAGACATTGATTCTACTGAGGAGTCTGCTACATATTCACATGTAGCCAATTGCGGTAATTCTAGCAAATGGATGATTGATATGTAGGATGAGATTGAGTTATTGAGCAAAAATAACATTTGGGACTTGGTGAAATTACCTAAAGATAAAATGGTGGTTCGTTGTAAATGAGTGTTCAAAAGAAAGGAATGTGCATCAGCGATTGAAGATGCTAGATATAAGGCTAGATTGGTGGCAAATGCTATAGTCATATTCCAGGTGTTAATTTTACGGATGTGTTCTGACTTGTTGTGAATAATAGTTTTATTCAGGCTTTAATTGGAGTGGTAACTAAGAATGATTTGGAGTTTGAGCAAATGGATGTCAAGACAGTATTCTTATATTGAGAACTTGAGGAGAGCATCTACATACAACAACCAGAAGGGTTCATAGTTTTAGAGAATAAAGACTATGTGTGCTTGTTGAAGAAATCCTTGTATGGATTAAAGCAGTTACCAAGGCAGTGTTATAAAATGTTTGATCCATTCATGACTACTCGTGGTTTTGATAGTTGTAATTATGATAGTTGTGAGTACTTCAAAATGAAAAGTGGAGGATCAACTATATATTGTTATTATATGTTGATGATATGTTCATATGAGCCAAGGATAAAATAGAGGTCACAAAAGTAAAATTACAACTCAGCAAGAAGTTTGACATGAAGGATTTGGGTGCAGCGAAGAAGATTCTTGGAATGAAGATCTCAAGGGATAGAAAGACTGACAGTTTGTATTTGAGTCTGAAGGGGTACATTGGGAAGGTGTTTGGAAAATTCAATATGGTGAAAGCTAAGGGTGTTAGTACTACATTGGCTGCCCACCTCAAACTATCATCTAACTTATGCCTTAGTCAGATGAAGACATTGATTATATGTTTCGAGTTCCTTACTTCAGTGTAGTTGGTTCGCTCATGTATACTATGATTTGTACAAAACCTGATTTGGCACATGTTGTTAGTACATTTAGCATATACATGACTAATCATGGTAAGGAATATTGGAAAGTAGTGCAGTGGATCTTCAGATACATGAGAGGGTCTTCAAATGCTTGTTTGCATTTTGATAGAAATTCAGGTGGAGTCATATGTTATGTGGATTCAGATTATGCAGAAGATCTTGAAAAGAGGAGATCACTTATAGGGTATGTGTTTACCCTTGGAGGTTGTGCTATAGGTTGGAAAACTACTTTGCAAAATATAGTGGTTTTGTCTACAACAGAAGTAGAATACATAACCATCACAGAGGCATGTAAAGAAACATGTAGCTGAGAGGATTAATTTGTGAAATCAATGAAGACTTCCATATAACTACAGTATTTTGTGATAGTTAGAGTATAATTTTCTTGACTAAGGATCAGATGTTTCATGAGAGGACCAAGCACATTGAAGTGAGGTACAGTTTTGTGCGTGATGATTGCTCGTGGTGATATTGTAGTGAGCAAGGTTGATACCAATGATAATCCTGTTGATATGATGACAAAACCACTTCCTATTGTTAATCTGTATAGCTCACTATTTTTGTAAGGTTGAATGTAATGATTTGCGAGATTTAGAGTTTTCAAAAATTCTTCGAATTGCTACAGTTTGCATCTTATCAATTTTTGTGTTTCCCAGCCTGATACTAGCAAGATTTTGAGCTAGCTTTCTCACTTTTTTGGATTTGGGTTAGGGGTTTTCACTTATCGATTATTATTATTATTATTATTATTATTATTATTATTATTATTTTGGGATTGACGGCTATTTTTTGCTGTTGGTAGCGTTTTTCTCTTTGTGATTGAAGCTGGTGTAATGAGCTATTTTTTTGAATTTGTTATTTTTTGGTTAGTTTGCAAATTTGGCATAGTTTTCATGTGAGTGTTATGAATTTATTGTGTTAGTTTATTCAGGTTATTTGGGGATTTTAGAATATTTCTCAGTGTTTGGTTTTTGAAAGTTTAAATTGTTTGCATTTTATTTTTATCCAAATTATGTTTTATGCATTTATTATACCTTCATTTAGTTATAATTACTGATTGTTGTGTGGGTAAGTAGTTTAGCATATAATTGATAGTCCAAAAATAACTAAACAAGAGGGAGGTAAATTGATTTTGAAAAAATTAATCTAAATTCAAGCAAGAATAAATAAATTAATCAAGTAATATGTGTGACTATAAAAGCAATAAATAAAAAGGAAGAAGTAATGCAAACGATCTAATTGTGTAGGTTCAATCCAACGTAATAATCTAAGTCCTTCGTTACCGAGCTCTCCGTCACGTTCAATGTCTTCTCACTATAATACTTATTGTGTAATCCAAAACCTTTACAAAACTTATGGTGGTTTACAAATATAGAGCACTGATCCTATATAATATTGAGATTTATGGGACCTCCATACGACTCACAAGTATAAAGAATGTTTTTACAATTTGAATATTCCTCTTAATAAATGATACACATGAATTAAATACCAAGAGATGCCAACACTTTAATGAATAGCAATAAATAAAGCTCAAGTGATTAATGAGAAAGACTTTGATGACAGGGATGATTTTTAAAAGTTAATTCCATCAATCAAAAGTTTTTACAATAAATGATTTGATAAAATGAATAAGATGTAGGATTAAAGGATTTTTTGCTAAAAAATATTTCACTTTAATGCTATTAAAAAATGTTATAATGAATGTAAAAAGTGAATGTATTTATAGAGTTAGATGAGCAAGAAAATATGTGAAATCGAACAAGGATCCGGACATCCGCTTTCGTGTCCGATATACGAATCTAGTCGTTGTGTGTCAAAAATCAGAATAGTAAAAAAAAAAAGACAGTTACACAAACCGAACGTCCGAATGTATCGAACTTTCGTTACTTAAACCACACACACGTCTGCATTTCATAAGCTTTGTTCATTTTGGCTTTTTTTTTTATCCAATGTGATTTTTTTGAACAATGTAAACTATGGAATGGTGTTTTTCAAAATATAGTATAAGTTCAATTATAATTTTGAAAATTAATTTTGCTTTTGATAAAATATAGTTTTTTGCAAGTGATGATCAAAATAACTTTTAGTGCACAAAAGTGATTTTTGAGCTTTTACCATTTATTGTTAAGAATTGAAATTGTTATACCTTTACAAATGAATAGAGGAGCGTCTAGTTTAATAAGCTTCATTTGACATTTGACTTTTGTAATTCTTGTTTCGAATGATTTGATTTGAATACTCGACCTTTGTTGTGAGTCTGGTTTGTGATGTATTTCTATGTCCACAATCGATCAATTTTACATCTAATGCTTTGAAAAATTGTAATAACTCAAGATTGATTGTTTGAAAATAATATTATTTTGTTTGTTATGATCAAAACACTAAGGATAAAGTCAATTATAGGTCAACAATAATGTTTTTGTGGGCCAAATATTTTACAATTTTTTTTGGATTGATAAAGGGATATTGTTTTGGCAAATCATGGATACAAGTTTTCATGAAATTACAAGGGAAGTGATAATGTGTTTTTTGGTTGCACGAAAAGATAAGAATAAGATGCATTGTGTAGAGCCTAAGCTCTATTTTTAGAAAACACTAGTGTGGATCGTGCGTTG
>CAIGRH010244107.1:0-13784 GCA_903798295.1 Fraxinus nigra | reverse complement strand
ATTTTCAAATTTTTTATATTTTGAATTTGATGACTTTTTTTATTCTAAATTTATTTATTTTAGTCACAAATAACACGCCATAAAAATATTTTACCGACTCAATTATTTATAACAAATTGGATCGGATTGTTATCGGATCAGATTGACCTATATCCATATTTGATCCATTTAATAGATTATCATATTCAGATCTTGATCGAATTATCGGATTTAGACCCTAAATCCATCTTCCATTAATTTCATCGGATTCAGATCAAAATTCAATCCATTGACATCCTAGTGGGGCCCGTAAAAATGTGGACCCCCGTCTCATGTGAGAATTATGGATACTCCTATGAACACAAATTATGAACACCAAACAAAGTCCTTAATAGTCACGGGTGGACGGTTAACCGTCAATCGAGCTATTGTTAGTAACCGACTATTCAACCATTAAGAGTATTTTTGACTTTTTGTTTGTAAATATTATGTTTTAAATTTCATTTTTTAATTATATCAATGAGTCAAAAGTCTGCATACAAATATGATCCGGTCAAGTGCTCGTCCTAGAAATCGATTTCGTCCATACGCAAAACCAACTATAAAATAAATTGAAGAAAATCCAATTCATTCTGCAATTCAATTCAAGATGCAGAGAACGAGACGTAGATGCGAGGGCACATCCATGGGATCCATCGTTTTGGATCTCCGCCCCGGCCTCGGCATCGGCCCTTTTTCCCTTGGTAAACGCTTATTTTAAAGATGCAATTTATATTATATTAGTATTTGGAATGGTTCGTAATATTTTTTGATCTGAAAGTAATTTTTCATTGGGGAAAATGTTTGGGATATGTTAATCTTTATCGGGCCTCAGTTATTGGGTTTTTTCAAGATTGGGAACGGCGATGGGGAGATTAATTATTATTATTATTATTATTATTATTATTATTATTATTATTATTTGGTACTTAATCTTAATTCATCGGAATTTGAGTCCTAAAATTAGTAGGATCGAATGATGACGACGATATTCTAATAAAACTTAACTATTGATGCTTGCTTCCAGTGAAGCATGCTGTATGGTGTTGATAAATTCTTCATGCTGATGTTTCAGGAATGCCCATATTGGAAGCCTTTGCTCAAGTAGAGCAACAGCGAAACATCTATGACGTTGTTCATGTCAAGTACTATGATGAGGTTTGGCTAAATTGATCGTCTTGGTCTTGTATGCTGTAATTAGGGTTTCGTGAAAATTATTCTAGACATGCATGCCTATTGTCATTACTGTTACCTATTTTTGATTATCGAGTTGAAGCTACTGTTAAATAATTAACCAATTTTATGGCTTTAGAATCATGAAATATTCCACTTGCCAATCTTGCACTTTTCAATGTGATTGCAGTTTTGGCTTGCTCTTGTGCATCAACATTGATGGTTGTCATTAATCATTATATTCTTCATTTTTGATAGTTGTACTTATGATTGTGTTGTATTGTTATGATGGTGGTGGTTGTCATAATTTTGTCGTGTTTGCAATGGTTGTCATTATATTGCTATCATTGCAATGACGATGGTAGTCATTATTTTGTTATCATCGTAAATGGTTGTTGTTATACTGTTCACATCATTTAATTTTGTTCTTTTCTCCGTTTTGAAGTTACGAAATTTTAATTTGCGATAGTAGTGGTGCTGTCTTGCAAAACCTTAATAAACTTTCAGATTCAGAACTTTGTGGTTGAATTGTTTGATTTTTGTTGGCTAATTTTGGCAATTTGGATGAAGTTTTCAAGGTTAAAAGTTTAATTCTAACTTCTCAGCTTATGAAACTCATGTAATTTTGTAATTGATGTTGTTTAACATTATTATTGTTACCTACAAATTGTTTGATTGTTTCCGAATGCGACATCCACGTACATGTCAGCTTTAGCATAATTGGCTTCTAAAAGAATAATGCGGCCTTTTATTTTCATTACTTCTGCAGGATCCTTTGAGACTTGACATTGTTATTAGCTTCCCCGATCATGGTTTTCATCTTAGGTTTGATCCTTGGTCACAGGTATTTATAAAGCACGACTTATATCCTTCTATGGTTTAATTGCTTGGTCTTTGTTTAGTTGTAGCTAAATAACTTTATCTGTTGAATGTTATTAAATTTATTGGAATTTTTAATACTTGAGTGGCTGTGCCACACATCTTTTGTATTGGAGTTTGCTCTGTCAAGGCAAACAAACAAATATCGGTTCTTCTCTTAACAGCTTGCTTAATGAGATCATTAATCGTGTATTATTTGGCATATTGTCTTTGTTATTTTTGACCTTGTGATGAATATCAGAGGCTTCGTCTTGTTGAAATTTTTGATGTCAAACGGCTTCAAATGCGTTATGCCACTTCAATGATCGGGTAGGATCTTGTGCCTCTGCCATTACGATTCTGATAATTTTGGTTAAAGAATTATTTTTTGACACCATTGTTACTGTCAGTGGACCATCTACCCTGGCAACTTTTGTAGCTGTCTATGCACTCTTTGGGCCAACCTATCCTGGGCTTTACGATAGAGAAAGAGGAATATACACTCTGTTTTATCCTGTATGTTCCATTGATATCTGATCAACCGAAAGACTACGTTTGCATTTTTTTCTGCCAATTGTTTCCTTGGGAGGTCTTGATTCCTTCAATTTTCAGGGCTTGTCCTTCGCATTCCCAATCCCCTCGCAATATGCAGAGTGCTGTTTTGACCGAGAAGGTATTTTTTATTTTGATAATTTCTTGTGCATTTGATAAAGTGCCCTATACAGAAGTGCTTGATAGTCACTTATTGACTTTATCTGTGAAAGCTGAACTTCCCTTGGAGTTTCCTGATGGCACAACTCCTGTTACTTGCCGTGTCTCAATATATGATTCTTCAACCGACAGTAAGGTCGGGGTAGGATCTTCTATGGACAAGGCCCGTGCTCCTCCATTGCCTGCTGGCAGTCTCTACATGGAAGAAGTGCAAGTAAAGGTTGGATTACTTGTTTCATTGTGATGATTCTGTAACTGGCAACTTTTCTTCATGTTTCTTTAATCTTTATCTATAAATATGAATCCACCTTTATGAAGGCAGTTTCGGTTCTTTTATATATATATATATGTGTAATATGTGTGTGCGTGTGTTTCATTTTGAATCACTCTGTACATCCTCCTAACTTTAACTTTTATTTTCTTGGTGGTTTACATTTCAGAAGAGAGAGCACGTGTTGATGTAAATGTGTTTTTGTCACATTATAGTAGTCATATTTTCTGTCATCTTAATCCTTAGCTTATACATCCTCCTTTCTTTTACACCCAAACCTGGTATGGCCTCCTATTGCTCTTAAAGTAGTTGCACCCAAGTTTGGCCTGGATAGTCAGGTGGAAATGATGTCCACCATTGTGTGGCATAGATAGGTAGTTGCAAGTTGTGAAGAAAGAAGGTATAAAATCTACTAAATGTATTTGATTTGTTATCAGAAATTGTATTCTAGATGACACATCCGAAATTGTATTCTAGAAAAGAAAGGAAATGAAATTAGGAGTTCACAATTTTCATTCCCTTCCATTTTATAATTTGTGCTCACTACCTTCTCTTGATTCTTGAAATTGTAGTCAATTAAAATTTCACCTAATGGTTGAGATTATCTGTTGCATCTTCACTTCAATCATCTTCTTTTGTTTCCAACACAAACTTTGTTACGACCTTCTTTGTTTTCAACAGATGATTCCAGAAGATCAAAGATTAACTTCACAAAAATTTGAACTTCACATTTTACTGTAATAATATTCATAAGACCATGCCATATTTTAATATCTAAAAGTCGTTGGTATCTGTCAAATTGTAGGAAATTATGAACCATTACTAAACATACAAATAAATGAGCAATTTGAGAAAAAAGTTTGTTTATGTTCAGTTTTTTGTTAGAGTTGCTTGTTTCTCTCTTTATAAAAGTTGCAGTGAAAATGTATGAATTTGACCCTATCATTTTCTATCTCCAGCTTGGAGAAGAATTGTGGTTTACTGTTGGGGCCCAGCATATCCCTTTTGGTGCATCCCCACAGGTATGATTTGTTTGACAAATTTGTCTTTTTTCTTTTTTCCCTTTCATCATAAAGAAAAGGGGAAAAAAAACACTAAGCCCTATCCCAGAAAAATTATTGATATCGTTGTCATGGTGGGTGAAATTCTTAAATGTTAGAGCAGTGTGGTGTGTTTATAATTTAAAAGAATTGAACTTCCCTATGAACATTCTGATCATGAAGAATTAGTAATTTTTACTATTTCTTAGGAAGGATAAGAAAAAGGAACTTTGTATTCTGTTGGTATTATTCTAATCTGAGATGTATTTTCAATTTTTTTCTCTTCCTACTTGTTTCATTAATGAAAGTTCCATGTACTTTCTGTGATGCATTACTTTGGTTCTGTGATGCATCACTTTATGAACCAAGGTTCCAAATGAGAGAAAATGAGGCTGAAGTATTTGGAGTGAGGTGAGAGACCTCTTTATTTGTTATTGAACTCTGCAATTTGATTCCTTTTTGCTTTACATGTATAGCTCATCTTCTGCTCTATAATATGTATGTTCTGTTTCTCTTTAGAACATTGGCGATCATTTGACAGGTTAAAAGTGAGGAAAAATATAGAATTTTTTTTTTTGGTAAGCTGTGTACGAGTTTCTGTCATTAACATTTATGTTTGGTCCTTTTCAATTCAATCAGTTTAATAGCTTGAAACATAGTTAACATTGGCTGTTAAACTGTCAGCTTCTCCAAATGATGTCTTTTTTCTTCTGCTTCCCTAACTTGATTTTGGGTTAGTAGGATCAAGATCTCTGTTTTCAAATCTAACTACATGTTTCTGCACGTTCTTTTCTTCATCCAGCTGTCACATGCAGGCACATACTGTAATTGCTTGTCTAATCAATTTACAATATCTCTTCAGATTTTGCGTTGATGCAGCCATGAATTATGTTGCTTGGGTCTTACTCTTTTACTTTTTTTTGTTTGGTTCCGATTAACCTTAATGAACCACAATATCCATCTTCTGGACAAGTGCTAATTGTTCCTGGAACCCAATTTGCCTCTGATATTTTGTCGTTCCTCTGAGTTTGTTTGCAGTTGTTTGTTACCTTGTAATTAAACTTTTAATAAATTTGCACCTTCAATTTAAAATCATCCTTGCGGTGTTATGCTGATGATTTGGTGTTTGTTTCTTTTATTTTCATATTTTATGTAGGATGTCTGGACTGAACTTGGACGCCCTGGTGGAATTCATCAAAAACAGGTGTCACCTTCTTTGTCTTCGTTTGCAAGCTTTTGAAACATTTGCTAGGGATGCTATCTGTCAGTATTGTGTCCATGGGGTTCTGGTTGTTGAACTGTGATGGATTGACCTTGTGAGTTGCACAGGTGGATCAAATGGTAATTCATTCTGCATCAGATCCTCGGCCACGAACTACTCTCTGTGGTGATTACTTCTATAATTACTTCACCCGTGGCTTGGACATATTATTTGATGGGCAGGTATCCAATTTTTTCCTTTATCAAATTCACTACTATTTGCATTAGTTTGTTAGTTTGAAGTTTTCATGTTGTGCTGATGAATTTACAGACACATAAAATCAAGAAGTTTGTTCTCCACACAAACTATCCTGGACACGCAGATTTTAATTCATACATGAAGTGCAACTTCGTAATATACAGCTCTAACTGTAAGTTCTTTTCCATCTTTAACTGTTGTGGCTGTCTACGAATTTTTTGCTTATGGTGGCAAGTTTCTCAATTGAAATTCCTGCAGTTGGTGGGTCGTTTCACAATGATGTGAATGGCTCTAAAAACGCCATTACTCCTAGCACAAAATGGGAGCAAGTTAAGGTGATATATTCTTTTTAACACATTTTGATTTCATATTTTGATTAACCAAACTACCAAGTTCAAGTTAGTTGAAACAAGTTTTTGCAGTGTGGGTATGAATGTTTAGTTCTAATTATGGATTAGGGTTAATAACCCAAATGGTCACTGAACTTTGCAAAAAGTTTTCACATGGTCACTAAACTTTAAAAATCACTCAATTCATCACTGAACTTTGCAAAAGGTTTACACGGGATCATTGAACTTTAAAAATCACCTCATTCATCACTAAACTTAGTAAAAAATTTCCACAGGATCACTGAACTTTGTAAAAAGTTTCCCAGGGGATTTCTAATTTAGTGATCCATTGGGAAACTTTTTACAAAGTTTAGTGATGAATATGATGATTTTTAAAGTTCAGTGACCTGTGGAAACCTTTTGCAAAGTTCGGTGACCCCGTGTAAACCTTTTGCAAAGTTCAGTAATGACTTGGGTGATTTTTAAAGTTCAGTGACCCTGTGAAAACTTTTTGCAAAGTTCAATGACCATTTGGGTTATTAACCTTATGGATTACTGAAGCAAAATATTTTTGCTATTGTTTCCTTCATGTATTTCTTACTACAAAATCTCTGAATTGCATGACATCTTTGGCTTTTTGATTTTGAGTGAGATACTAAATTGTAGGTGTTAAGCTTGCCTTATTTCTTGTTATTATTTTGTTTTAAAAGGAGTTATGGATATCATACTATGCAGGAGATTCTTGGGGATTGTGGTCGAGCTGCTATCCAAACTCATGGCTCTACAAGCAATCCTTTCGGATCTACTTTTGTATATGGTTACCCAAATGTTGCCTTTGAGGTGCATAAATATTGAATTTTGATATTTTTATTCCATTTTTGGTCATCAAAGAAACTCATGTGGTCCTATATGCTCATTTTTTGCTAGTTCCTTTTGCTTTTCATAATTATAAGTTCATTTCTGATGTTTACAGGTTATGAAGAATGGTTACATTGCAACTGTAACTCTGTTCCAGTCATGATGTTTTGCTGTTGGTAACCAGGGTATATCCCTCCCTCCAATTCAATATTTCTTAATATTCTAGTAGAATTCCTTATTTCTATCTTTCACAGTTTCGATTGAATTAAATCATGAATTAAATGCTGCCCTTGTGAAAGCCCTTGATTTTTGCATTCTTTGTGGTACTAATTGCTCTTGAAAGTATGGAAGTATGACACTATACTATTCCCTTGTTTGATGCACATTAAAATGGAAAGAATGGATTTTTTTTGTGATGTGATGGTGAATATGTGGTTGAAAAAGAAGGAAAAGTTATTGATGTGATGAAAAATATTATTTTATTGAAGAATGTATAGTTGAAATTGAGTAGAAGAATGAGAATGGAAATTTTAATGTGGTTCAAATAGAGCCACTATACTATCACTGCATTTTGACCATGCCCCTGTTTGACTCTCTTGAAATTAAAATTATTTATTTCTCACACATTTTCAACTACACATTTATACAATAAAATATTCTGTACATAAATCCAATTTTTTTCCTACTTTTTAACCACACATTCTTCAGAAAATCTGGTCAACAAACAGGGGCTTAATACGTGAAGTGAAATACGATGTCTTAGGTAAAGACATGTTTCTAATGACCTACTCAAATACCTTCTTCCAGATGGTGGATGGTACTGCACAATAAACAGTTTTCTACTTTTTAGTGCTTGCATTAGATTTTGTTACGAAGGTTGTTTCTTGTTATTTTCATGATTCTATTGTAAATGTGGTGTTTATTATTCTAAAAACATTAAACTCAGGATGATCTAATTAAGCCTTTTTTTTTTGGCAGGTGCTGGCTATTTGTGTAAAGGCACTGGTAGTTGGATGAGCATTCTTGTCACAATTTCATGATAGGAAGTGTTCCTGTACATTTACCGTTACCATTGTAAAGCTGTGTATAAATTTCGTGAAATGTGAGTTGCAATCTTTATGTATAGTAAAACTGAAACTGCATGCTGTGGTTTGAAATGTCAGCTTTGCTTTCTTTGGTTGACAGGCTCTTTTCACATAAACCTTTAGCTAGTGCTTTGTATGAACCAAGCGAGCATTTGAAATTAGTCAAACTAAAATTGTTGGAATTGGACTTTTAACCTTGCATCGTCTGGAAGGTAGGCTGATGGGGATTGAGTTAGAGTGCATAGTTAGTCTTGAATGACGTACTGAGAGAATGCTATAGGCATTGGATAGGACCCAAGACAATATGGGTGAGCTTGGGTTCTAAACTTGATGGTAATTGTATGCACATGGGGTCTTTCTTCTGACAAAATAGTACAGTACTTAGTGATTTATAACTTTTAGATGCATACATTGGAGAACAGGTGACATAAATACTCATTTTTGGCATTTGTTTAGCTTTAAGACAAAAGTTATCTTAAATTTATGAACCATTTATGTTTATCAACGAAGCTTTGTGAAATAAATGGCTGAGCCTCTTGCCGAGTGAGCTCTCTTGCGCATGACACCGTATGTATGATCAGCTCAGCCCTTGGTCCTGAACACTTGAATTGTCCGTGGAAATAAATGTGTGAGATTTGTTACATGTACATGGGGGGTTGACATCTTGTGTACACGCCCCCCTCACAAGAGGGGGGCCCACGATTATTTTATTAGCCGTGGGCCCCCCTCTTATGAGGGGAGTATACACAACCTCCTCAGCATTTTTCTAAATCTGGTGATCATACTTGCGCTTTTGTCTTCTTATCTCCTCGATTATATCAGGCTCTTGGGTCATGATTTTTCCATGAATGTAAAGCTTAATTCAGTTGGGACATGTGCAAGGTGATTGTGTAGTTTTAGGATAACAAAGATTGTTGTAACTATATTGATTTTTCACGTGTAATTGCTACTATTTACTTGTTTCCTACTCCAGCATCTTGTATATATTGGTGGCCTTGTAACCTAGTAAATTATCGATTGAGTTTTCATCTTTTGCTCCATTTATTCATCTATCAATTAAACCTCCTCTTTCTCTGAATTTCAACTTGGTATCAGAGCCATTATGGCTAACACCGGATCTGATGATAACACACAATCAGCACAACCATCTACCAGTAATCTGATGCCTTCAATAGTGGGAGGAAATCAGATGCAAACTCTTGGAATCAGTATGACAAGTTCCACTAGTGAGACTTGACAAGAACAACTTTCTATTATGGAAAAATATGGTGATGTCGATCATCAAAGGTCATAACTTGGAAGGATTCATCAATGGAACAAGAAGCCGCCTAGCTGAATTCCTAGCTACATAAACCGCTAGCTCAACTGGGGTCACAATCGAAATGGCTCCAAATCCTGAATATGGAAAGTGGGTGTCAACAGATCAATGGGTTTGGTTGTACTCCTCAATGACACCAGAAATTGCAATGAGAGTCATGGGATCATCCAAGTCTTCTGAACTCTGGAATGCTGTCCAAGAAAGTTTTGGAGCCATGAATCGATTGAGGGTCACCTTCCTTGTCAGTGAACTTCAGAGAACTAGGAAGGGAGTAATGAGTGTTGATCGGTACCTCAACACTATCAAACAACTTGCAGACAATCTAGAAATTGCTGGTAAATTCATTCCTCATGTTGATCTTGTTACTTGTACTTGCCGGTTTGGATGAAGATTATACTCATAGTAGTGCAAATAAATAGTAGGGAATCTATATCTTGCTATGAATTGCAGTCAGTGCTCATGACTTATGAAAGCAGAATTGAGCACCTCAACACTCTGAAAATGGTTTAGCCCTAGTCAACTTAAGTGAAGCCTCAGCCAATTTCATCCATAGCTCAAATATTAACAGAGGAAGAAGGTCCAATTATGCTGGTAGAAACAATAGCTATAGAGGAGGCAGGAGTAGAGGTAGATGGGGTAGACTATTTGCTAATAAAAGTGCATGCCAAATCCGTGGTTTGAACAATCACATAGCAGCTAAGTGTTTTAATTGGTTTGACGAAAGATATATGGGTGCCAAACCTGAAACTCACTATCAGAACTCCTCAGAACTAGCTGCTCTTATAGCTTCCACCATAACTGTGGTTGATCCAACTTGGTTTGTAGACTTAGGTGCTAGGAATCATGCCACATCTGATACGGGAAATCTGATTGAGGCACTTGAGTATGGTGGTAAGCAAAAACTTCTTGTTGGCAATGGTAATAGACTTCATATCTCTCACATTGGCACAAATCACCTCAATACACAAAATAACAAGTCACTAGTCCTTAACATTGTCTTGTTAGTTCCTTCAATCAAGAAAAGTTTGCTAAGTGTTTCACAGTTAACTTCTGATAAATAAAGTATTCATGGAATTTCATTCTGACTCTTGTGTTGTTAAGGACAAGGAGACCAAGGAGGTGTTGCTAGAAGAGAGAATTAAAAATGGATTGTATTAGATTGAACTACCTGATCAAGTTAGCCAGCTTCCTATCTCAAAGTCAGTTCACTCAAATATACCTTCTGTTTTTGTGTCTTAGTCCCAAGATGCCACAAAGTATAGGTGTAATTTAGAATTGTGGCACATGAGGCTTGGACATCCCTCAAAATCTGTAATGTCCTAAGTCTTTCAATTTTGTAATGAAAAGCTTAAAATGAACGAAGTTAATCGTTTTTGTGATGCTTGTCAACTTGACAAAGCATACTCTCTACCTTTTAAATTCTCAACCTCACACTCATCATCACCTCTCAACTTGTTCACACTGATGTCTGGGGCCCTGCACCCCTTCAATCAACATCTGGTTTCAAGTATTACATCATATTCATTGATGATTACAACAGGTTCACGTGGATATATCCTATGAGGAACAAATCTGAAGCCTTGAATTCCTTTATCCAATTCAGGAATTTAGTTGAAAATAAGTTTAATAAGAAAATCAAAACTCTTCAATCTGATTGGGGAGGAGAATTCAGAGCATTTACTGAATTTACCCTACAATCAGGTATTCACAAGAGGTTTTCCTATCCTTACACTTCATCTTAGAATGTGAAAGCTGAAAGGAAACATCTCCACATCACTGAAATCGGTCTAACCTTTCTTGCTCAAGTCAGCATGCCATTGCACTACTGGTGGGAGTCATTCCATACTGCCACCTATCTCATTAACAAATTGCCTACACATGTTCTTCAAATGAAGTCACCTTGTCAAGTTTTAAATGGTGAACAAGCAAACTATAAGTCACTCAAGGTTTTTGGATGTGCTTGCTTCCTTGTCTAAGACCTTACCAACCTCACAAGTTCAATTTCCATTCTACTAAATGTGTCTTCATTGGATTCAACAATTCCCATAAAGTTTATAAGTCCCTTAGCTCGACTAGAAAAATTTATTTATCTAGACATGTTGTCTTCAATGAAATTGAGTTCCCTTTTGAGCATGGCTTTCTAAATAAAAGTAGCCACTCATCTGAAACCATTATCCAATATATGTCACTCAACATTCCTTCCAACACTAGTCCTGTAAGCTCATCCGATACACTTCACTCTAGTTCAACTCAATCAATAGTATCTCAAAGTCCTATTCAACCAAAGGAAACCGAAACTGAGACACCAGAGGTTAATGAGAATGAAAGTGCAGAGATTAGACATGAGCATATTGAAAGGGAAACTCATGAAGACACTACAGGCACTGGAAGAAATTGAGCCCAATATTTAGACAAATCAGGAAGAGATAGAAGGGAGAAGGCAAAATATTGAGCACTCTATGATTACCAGAAGTAAAGCAGGCATTTTCAAACCTAAAGTGTACACCACTCTTTGAAAAGAATCCATAACTGAACTAAGTAAGGTAGAACCCAGTGATGACTCTGAAGCACTATCTGATAAGAATTGGAAAGCTGCTATTAAAGAGGAGTTTAAGACTCTAGTAAGGAACAAAACCTGGACATTAGTGCCGCCATTGATCAATCAAAAAGTCATAGAAAATAAGTAGGTTTTTCAGACTTAAAAGAGATATTGAAGGAAATTTTTTGAAGTATAAGGCAAGGATTATTGCAAAGGGTTTTCTATAAACTTCAGGCATTGATTATCACGAAACTTTTAGTCCAATAATCAAGTCTTCCACACTAAGAATAATCATGTCACTTGATGTGTCTAAAGGCAGGAGTGTTAGACAAGTTGATATTAATAATGCTTTTATTAATGGAAGATTGAATGTAGTCTTTATGAAGCAGCCAGAGGGCTTCATTGACAAAGCCAATCCATCCTTCATTTGCAGGCATGAAAAGACATTTTATGGACTGAAAAACACCCCTAGGGCGTGGTAGCTTAAAAGGGACACTTCTAGACTGGAAATTCACCAAGTCCAAGGCAGATAGTTCTTGTTCTTTTACATGAATGAAAGACAAGTAATTCCTTGTTTGGTGTATGTTGATGATATAGTAATCACTGGAAATGATCACAAGTTATTGCAATGCTTCATTGACAAGCTTAACTCACAGTTTGCATTGAAAGACATGGGTGAATTGCATAGTGAGGAGATGTGAATCTGAGATGCATCTCACTCAGGCTAAGTACATCAAGGATCTGTTGAAAAGGTTCAATTTTGAATACCTTAAACCTTGTGCAACGCCTATGGCAGTGGGAAAAATTATCTCCAAGAATGAAGGAGGGAAAATGGTTGATCCATTCTTATTCAGAAGTGCAATAGGTAAACTTCTTGTTCATACATGGCCTGGAATTAGCTTTGTAGTGAATAAGCTAAGCGAATTTCTTCAAAGCCCTTCATGTATTCATTTTAAGGTAGGAAAAAGGATCTTCAAGTATTTGAAAGGCACTACTGAACAAGGCTTTTGGATTCAAAGAAGTAACAACCTGAACATCACCGATTATACTGATGCTGATTGGGCCCCTAATGACAGAAGATCTACAGCCGTCTATTGCATTTATCTAGGAGATACCTTAGTTGCTTGGTCGTCAAAGAAACAACAAGTGGTTGCCAGGTCCAATGCTAAATCTGAATATAGGGCTCTAGCATTAGCCTTAGCCGAGATAGCTTGGATTGAGTCACTTCTTAAGGAAATCAAATTGCAGCCTACTTCATCTCCAATTCTATGGTGTGATAATCTAAGTTCTAGTGCTCTGGCTTCCAACCTAGTTTACCATGCTCGAACTAAACACATTGAACTTAATATACACTTTGTGAGAGATAGAGTTCTTGAAGGCGAATTGAAGATCCAATACATTTCTTCATCTGATCAGACTGCAGACTTGCTGATAAAACCTTTATCTCATTCCAGGTTCTTGTTTCTTAAAAAAAGCTTTGAGTTAGTTAATTAAACTCCAGCTCGAGGGAGGATGTTAAAATTCATCGCAAGAGGCCATTAGCTTAAGTGATCATCTATCATTTTTCATAGACATGTGAAGCTTAATTCAGTTGGGACATGTACAAGCTGATTGGGTAGTTTTGGGACCACAAAGATTGTTGTAACTATATTGATGCTTTATGTGTAATTACTACTCTTTACTTGCTCACTACTCCAACATCTTGTATATATTGTTGGTCTTGTAACCTTGTAAATTATCGGTTGCGTTTTCATTTTTTGCTCCATTTATTCAGCTATCAGTTAAAGCTCTTCTTTCTCTGAATTTCAACTAGTCACGACGATAAAGTTTAACAATGGAGGTTCACCATTAATTGTCAATGGATGATGCCTTTTGTTCTCTATGTGAAGTGTAATACTCAGAAAGTGTTTATGTGAAGTTGGTGTCAATTGCAAAATTATATGCTTTAATTGGCATGTATATATATTTCTTGGTTTTCTATTTGTTTAATAAGATCATTGCTTGCTAAATTTTTAGTTTGATACTCAATGGTGGACCCAACATTGAAATTCAGCCTGGACAGACGTTGACAAATGACCGTCGACAATCAGCGATCTTAAGAGCGATGTTGTTTATTAATATTTAA
>CAIGRH010244061.1:0-14486 GCA_903798295.1 Fraxinus nigra | reverse complement strand
AATTTTATACTTGTTATTAATTTTTCTTGTTGAAATCTTTTAAACATGAGTACCTATTTGTTATTTGCTAATAATTTTGAATTAACAATATATAATATTTCTAATATAAAAAGAAAAATGATTACGGTAGAATGTATCGACTCGTGTCCAACACGTGTCGGACACAGACATGCTACCCTAATTGAAGTGTCTATGCTACAGAGTCATTATCTATAAATTTTTTGGCTTTAAGGTATAGGGGAAATAATGGAAAAGCAAAATAAAGAAAAGGAGTAGAACAACGTGACAAGAGAAGGGGAAACAGTCATTCACTCTTAAGAGTTCCATGATGTTCAAAAACAAACTTCTCCCTAATTTTGGAGAATGCGTGAAAAACTAGCTAGCAAATATGCAACCAAAAATTATTTGCTCATGGAATCCACAGTGTTAGGTTGCGTCTATCTCTTAGTCTGAAGTCTGACCTCTATGTTCTTACCTCAACATTCCCTGCCACATGCTACTACTGAAAAGTTCTATGCATGCAAACAAACACATGACAATTGACATATCCATTTCTAGTAGTTTCCTCTCAAAAATGATTGATTGCATCATTTGTCACTTTCAATATCTTCACGTTTAATTTAATATACTTAGATTATAATATCATCTCATATACTTTCTTGAGTGCTTATTATCCAAAAATTCACTATTCAAAACAATATTTTTCCAAAAAATGATCACCAACCAAATAGGGCTATTGGGCTAAATTTTACCATAATTGACTATAGCCATTTCAAAATTTTATTAACAAAATTTTATTAAACGACTCAGTTCAACTGTTTATCAAGTAGTAGAATCTAATAACTTAATTTTCAATCAACTCGAAATTTTCAATTTGATAGAAGACAAGTGTTTTCTTATTGAATATGTGGATATAATGGGATGTGAACTTTATTATTCATTTCAGATTGGCATACTTGCGCACTCTGCCATATTAGACCTTCAGAACATCATTGTTTTACTTGCACCAGTGCATTGTGCCGTCACTGCCTTCGTGCTTCAGAGTTTGTACAAGTTAAAGGCAAAGATGGATTCTGCTACAGTTGTCTAAAGCTTGTGATACTGATTGAAGAAGACATGGATTATGATTCTGACGGGGTACGATCACATGACCCTATGAATCGTGATATTGAGTTAAATTCTGGTCTTTAACCATTTTTTTAGACACTCGGGTAATAAGTGACGGTGTAAACCCTGTCTATCCTGTCTTGGTGGAGCCTAAGAAACACAACGGGGCTGTGTGAGTCTAGAAAGCTTTTTTAAACGTGGGATCCTAATATATTAACTCAGGTTACTACATTATGCCCTCGACTTTGGCACAAGTGCCCGGTCGCCCTGGGAAATAAGTGCACAATGCGCTGTCTAAGAATAAACCACTCTCCTATACTAATAGTTATTAAGTGTCAGGTTTAAGTGATAGGCCCTATCCGGTTCTTTTTTATTCATATTTTTGCAAGACTAGAAAAAATATTTGAAAATTCAACTAAACTAAATTTATTTTATATCTGCTTAAGATTGCTTAATCAATAAATATGCAAGATATGCTATATGACTGCCTAAAACTAAAAGTCTGCTAGTTTATCTACTGTTATCTGGTATACAATAAAAGAATAGCTCCAAAGTTCAATAAAGTGACAGATGGCAAGTAGATCTGGTTCTCTAGTTTTTGATGTATTAAATACCATGAGGGTGTTTGGTGGGGATTAAAATTAAATTTTTAGTAGATTGTAATAGAAGTTTTTGAAATGTGTGGTTAAAAAGCTGTGGGACCCATGAAAGATGGGGTTAATATTGATTGTTTGACTTTGACTTAAATTAAAATCTAATTTTAATCCGTACCAAACATGACCTATATCTTATATATCTTGAACCTTACGCAAAATATGAATGTAGAGTTATATCAGATCATATTCAAAATACCTTTTTTATAAAAAATTGTGAAAGGTCAATAAAATATAGCATAACAATGTTGATCTTTCATCCGCACTTTCTCGTGTTCAAAATCATAGTTTTACTTCTTTCTATTTCCTGTCGCCTAGTTGTTTGCATATCTATCTGTGAAAATCGTGATACAAAAAGGAGTATAAAATAATTGTTGCAAAGTCGCATGGTCATCAACACTTTTGGGACCTTCACATGTGAATAGCTGGTGAACCATTCACTTCAATTCCATCTTCTCTCTGTCTCTCTCCCTTTCAAAAAACTTCAGTTCTAGGGCTTCTCTTGAACCCTTGTTGGTAGATTAAAGTGTCAGTTCTCATTGCGAGTTATGAGACTTGGATCCCACACCGAAAGTATGGCTTTCAATGTGTTGTTTATATAGACTTGGGCTTTCCAACTTCAACGGTCAGCTTTTGAGATCCGACTCTCTAAAGATCTATAAAAATAATTTGATAGGGTCGCCTGTTGCTACTACTATGGACCTGTAAATCAGTTGATCAGTGGAGTTGTTAAGCAACAATATTGTAATGGAACGATGTAGGCTGGAGACGTTGATTGTAAAGTATAACTCTATATTGAATTGAAGATTGAGAACAATTGTTTATGTAACAAGTAAATAGAAATAGTAAACACAATCTATAAAAGCCTATTTATAGGTAAAAAGCATATACAATTTATTGTATTAAATTCCCATAATATACCGACGTAAATGAGAATTGAACTTACTACTAATTTGAGGTTGTATCAGTATCGTGCCCTTGCAATTACCTTGTCCTCAAGGTGAAAATTCGGATCAATTTCGAAATTTCGTACATCTGAGCTATTTCCTTTGCCATGAGTAGAAAAACGATACTTCAACCAAAAGAAGTTGACAGCCATATTAACTATGAGTATTGTTGTCCAGGTAAGCTTCATGTTTTTCAGGGTCAATAGATTCGTGACGCTTACGTGGACAACTAGTATAATCCATGAAAATCCCATAATCGGTCACACCCCCTCGTGGGTTTTCTTGTCGAAATCTTTTAAATATGAGTACGCATTTGTTATTTAATAATAATTTTAAGTTAAAAATAAATAATATTTTTGATAAAGAAAAAAATGATTGTGGTAAAGTGTCCGAGGAGTGTCGGATACAAACTCGCTATCCTAGTTGAAGTGTCCGTACTACAGAGCAAATATCTTTTATGTTTGTGCAAGAAACATTTAACCCTTGTTTGATCCCCATTTTTTTAAAATACATTTTTCTCTCTTCTTTTCAATCCTACATTCTTCAATAAAATAATATTACACGTAAACTCAGAACTTTTCTTTATTTTTTAACCATACATTCTTCATCAATCTACTATTCCAAAATGCATTTTACACCAAAAATGGGGCTCAAATAGGCCCTTAGAACCTTATTCTCATTCAGTAGCTCTTCATGGCAAATCCATGTTAAAATTGAGGGCAAACTTCTTTGTTCTTTTCTAATTCTAGATTTTTTTTCCAATTAGTTGATGATATTGAAAAAATGTTGGAGACCTGGGTGCTTGTTTTATGCTTCCTCTGTCCATGTATTCTTTTTCTTTCTTCAATTTTGTTTGTCCATATTCCCATCTGGAGTTGGTTCGCTCATCTGAAAGATTGTTGTTTTCCAGGATGAGGTAGATTTTAAAGATCGAGAAACGGTTGAGGGGTTGTTCATGGAATATTATGAGATCATTAAAGAGAAAGAACATCTAAATATGAAGAATATTCGTTCGTCACTAGATCGGCTGAAGAAGAGAAAGAACTACAAGTCTGACTCTGATTCAAAAGAATTTGCTGAAGATCATGAAGAAGAGAGTTCTGATAGTGATGACAAGGATTATGGGAAGAAATGCAAGAACCAGTACATGAAAATGAAAACTGAGAGATCCAATTCCAATAGGAAGGATTTTATGGGCTGGGGTTCCCGATCTCTTATTGAGTTTCTTGCTTCAATTGGTAGAGATACTAGTGTAACACTATCGCAGCACGATGTACTTTCCATTGTAAATGATTATGTCAAAGAAAATAAGCTTTTTGATCAGAAGAACAAGAAAAAAATCATATGCGATGCCAGTTTACGATCTCTTTTTAGGAGGAGGACAATAAATAAATACAGAATATATGATCTTCTGGATACCCATTTTAAGGAGAACCAAGATGATACCGAAGAGGATGAACTTGAGAATAATTCGGAAGACAATGAAGCAAAAATCTCTGTTGCTAATAAAAGGCAGAGAAAGCAGGAAGCTGTGAAAAAATCCCAGACAGATGGGAAAGTATATGGTGGCCCTCGAAGTTATTTTGCGTCCATTATAACTGACAATATGAAACTTGTCTACTTGAAGAAAAGCTTGCTATTTGAGCTATCTGAGCAACCTGAATCATTTGAAGAAAAGGTGATAGGAAGCTTTGTTCGAGTGAAAAGAGACCCATATGATTATAGTCAAAAAAATTCTCATCAGCTCGTGCAAGTCAAAGGTCAGTTGAGTATATTCTATATAACCTGATATTGAACAAGTTTTAGATGAACTTTTGCATTGTTATTGTACAGTGCATGCACCTTTGGTAGCCCTGTGCATGATTATTCCATGATGATGATAGCTGAAATTCAAGATCTTGCGAGTACTGGTAGTTTGAGTTTTAATAAAGATATTTTCAGATAGTGTTGCTGGAAACAGGATCCATTTTAGGTTGAATACTTGAGTGAAAGAGCAAGTTAATGTCATCAAGTAAGATAGATAATTCAAGAGGATGAGGCATGAAACTTGGCCTTATGTAACCACCAACAGCTATGAATACTCCAAAACTTGTTGCTTATTTTGTTCGTTTCTTCAAACTATTTCAGTTGCAAGTCTGGATATATGATCTATTGCACTTGTTGATATTAGAGAATACATCCAACTTAGAAGATTAGATGTGGAAATGAAATCTGCTGATTAAATAGTAAAATACAATAATGAACAACCCATTGACCCCTATTAAAATGCACTATAAGAAAAATTGATATAGAGATTATTAAATCAAGTTTGGCTGAAGTCAATGTGAAATAAAGCATTTGATTAAGATTTTGTTTCTTTGAGCTTCTTTTGATATTTAGTTTCATCAACTATCAACATACCCTTGTTGGAAAAAAATTGACCGGAGCTTCTGAAATTTTTGAAGCATTAAAACCAACAACTTTGACTAAACATGCGTGAAGCTCATGGCACCTCCCTACTTTTATCAATTATAAGGAAAATATAGAAATTATTAGTTCATCTATTAATCAGCTTTATTATTGTCATTTTTCATTTGGAAAAATTAGTGAGCAAGTGAAAAGTCAATAATCATAGCTCTTTGCTCAATTTTCCTTAAACTGGAACCTAGGTTATTGGCCTGTGTGTTCCCCAAATAATTGACTTCTTCATACTTTCTGCTGCTGCTATGTACTTTCAGGTATAGAAAAGGTTTCAGTTGGTGAAAACAATACCGATATCATCCTTAAAGGTTCATCTATGCCAAAAGAAATTCCCATGAAACTGCTGTCTGATAATGATTTCTCTGAGGTAATGAAGTTGATCTGAAATTCTCCGAGTGCCTGTTTAGTACACAATAGAGGATAGGACTGGACACTACAATTAATAAGATTTAAGCTTCTTTTACTTCCTTAATACTCTCGAGTGCAATTCAGTTGTTCCTGCCAGACATGCCATGAATTGTTTGTAGTTCTTGTTTCATCCTATTTGTTGTTGCATATGTTTTATACTGATAATGACGTCTGTAGAGCTTGCGTTCTTCCCTCACTTTCTTTGTCAACAATGAGAATTCTTACAGCACATGGATGAGAATAGTGACAGTGAGATTATTTGATGGAGGACATCATCCAAATGAAATTAAACATTTCAAGTCCAATAATTGGTGCCAAAATGTTACCATCTAATCAAAATAGATGGGCTCTCTACAATGAGAATCCTTGCAGCACATGGATGGTATACATATATTATTTTCAGATCGATGGTAGCAGAAGAGATCTGCGCCATTTTCTTTTCTGCCTTTTCCTTTTGTTTATATTGGAAGCACAAAAGAAAGCAGGTCTCTATTTCAGTTTGGTAGTATCTGTACAAGCATTTGGTGGAGTAAATATTCAATGACCAAAGTATGCAATGTCCCGCAGGAAATCTTTTAGGCTGAATAATGGGAATGACTCCTGCCTTATTATCTATCAAGTGATTTCAAAGTAAATCATAGTAGTCTTCCCAATGAATCTCAACTTCGTCTTTCCTTTATTTTATTCAATTAGTATCATAAAAGATTCTGTCCCATTTAGTTGTAAATTTTGTGAAAGAAAAATGTTCGGTGGCACATTTTATGGTATTCTCCCCATCCTTGATAAGATCAACATCAGAGTTTAACCCCCATTTTCAGGAAGAATGTGAAGATTTGAGGAAAAAAGTGATGGACGGCCAGCTTGCGAGGCCTACAATGGTTAGTACTATCGTACCTCCGTCTGGTCAATAAATTTATTAGCATTTCTCTTGGAAAATGTTAATGGTCATATATGTACATGTACAAGAAACAATTTAGTTTCTTTGAATATAAGATAATTGAATTGATACCCAAATCAGGTAAATATTATGGATACTGATATCTGTGAAAATTATAGTCTTGCTTCCCCATGTCATCAGAGGAATGTTTATTTATTCTAGTGGGATATTTCCCTCAAGCATTAAATATTGATTAAGTTCCACTCAAAAAATTCTAAATTTAATAAATTCTTCTAGGAAAGTTAGGTAATCCTGCAGATTTTTCGAGCAAAGCCTTAATTATTGCGCACTTCTAGAGCAGCTTCTGTTAGAAATATGAAATAAAATTTCTTTAAAACAGACGTGCACTATATAGATCAGAAGAAAATAGTTCTTAGACAGATCTACACAGTTACACTTGTCATACATTGTCTTCCGTAAATGACACTTCATCCTTAGTACAGAATCATCTCCTAGGATGCATTTATTATCTAGAGTACAGTCCATTTGCAATAAACAAAGTTTGATTTTCCAGTTCGAACCATTCTCGTGCATATATGAATATGGCTTTGGTTGAAAACACTATTTTAGTTTTCTTGTTCGTTCAGTGCCTGGACATACTTGTTTATTTTTTTTGTTTTACAGGTAGAGTTTGAACAGAAGGCTAGAATTCTTCACAAGGATATAACAAAACATGTATGCTTTACGTTTTGATGTTGCATTTATAAGTTCCAATAATTGCTTTCCAGTTCTGGTTTCCTGCCATAAAGTTTTGGATACTAATTGTGTTATTATTCAGTATTTTTTGAAGTTGGTAAATCATTTAAAACCCGACCCAGATAGTAAATTTCTATGTGTTATATGGCTCAGGTGTCATGACTATCCTTAGAATTTGATGCTTTTTGCATTCTGTTGATGGTCATAAATACGATTTATTTATTATTTACATTTGATATTTATTTTGCACGTCATATCAAACTTAAATAGTTTCATGTTATTTGTTACATAAATCTTGTTGTCTACTATTTTGGTGATTCCTAAATATAGCCTCCATTTGTTTCTCATTAAAAACCTATAAAAATGAAAAATATGACCGTTATCCATCACATCAATCCATCAATTTTGAATTTCTATCTCTTGTGTGGGATCCAATAACGGCTATATTTTCAATTTTAATTGGATTTTAATCTATATCGAATGGGGCCAAAGTATGAAGTTGGATGGCAATACTAAGTATAAAATTAAATGGTCATGTGAATAAAAACAAATTGGTAAAAAGAGTAAAGACTTAAGTCATGCAAAAAGTTTAAACCTCCGTTTGTTTCTCATTAAAAACCCATAAAAATGAAAAATATGACTGTTATCCATCACATCAATCTATCAATTTTGAATTTCTATCTCTAGTGTGGGGCCCTATAACGGTTATATTTTTCATTCTCATTCTACATTAATGAGAATCAAACGGAGCCATAAATTATATATCACATTTCAAAATAGTATTAAATTTCCATATTGCCTTTGTAATCACATTTGCTTATCCTTAATATAATGCAGGGGATTAGTAGAGAGCTGGCTTTGTTACAAAAACTCATTGATCGAGCAAATGAGAAAGGATGGAGACGTGAATATCCTTTTGTGGTGTAAAAACATTACAGGAAACTGGCTTGCATCTAATTCATGAATTACTCTTGTTGTGGAAGTGAATCTGAAATAATTTAGCAAATTATTGGGGGTGTCTTACAGGCTTATAAGCACCACCATCCATAAAACATCTGGTGTCACTTTTGAATTACCAAAATGCTATTTACTATCCCTCTAAGGAAACAACTATTAGGTGGTTGGAGTGTATCTTGCATAGACCTAAAAAATCTCATTCATGAGAGTGAATGCAAGTCCATTAGATTAGAACATGTCAAAAGAGGCTATAGGTGCAAATGATTTGAGTTCATTGGATCTTTCAGTAGATATAGTGAAAAATTGAACGTGGTGGTAAAAAATGATTAATGTAGCAGACTCCGTATTTATTGTAAATAATGCTTAGTTTATCGTAGAACCCTAGAAGTTACGGGATTTGGTATGAGTCCTCACTGATCTACTAAATTATTAAGAATCATACAAGGGGAAGCAGAAAATGATTGTGACCTTAACCTTCATTGCTTCTACGCTTTTTGAATACTTGGATAGGAGAAAGAAGCTTCAAACACCTTCTGAACAATCACGGTTGCTTGAAAATGTTCCCATGGTGGTGCCGGAGCTAGAATATATTTCTGATGATATCGAGAATGGCATAAAATTTGATAAAGGCTCTTTGAAGTCAATCCTTCAATGTAGTTCTACTGTTCCCAATGGTGGGTCAGAGGACAACCAAATTTCAGGTATGGTAGATAGTTTTTTGCGTAATTCACTCTATTTTTTTTTTATTATTATTATTTTTGTATGAATGTCATGCACCGCTTGCCATAACTCATAATGAAACCATTATTATGAGTTAGAATAAATTAAAGGGGAAAAAAAATAGAAAAGTAAAATCTGATGCAAATTATGCATTTTGATGTAAAATTCTCTAGTTAACATTGTTGATGTTGGAAACTTATAATTTGATCCTGTTAGTGGCTCAGTTAAAATTACCTATTAGAACATTTGACCTCCTTTTTCCTTGCCTCTTATTTATATAGAACATATTATGGTAAGTGTTTATCCAACAAATATGGTATGTATTTGGTAGGCAGTTATAACCTCATATTTTGGTTATTTGTAACCCTATATATAGCATCTTCCACTTTGTAATTTAATATACAAAGAGTTTTACACACATTCCGTTCCTTTTTCTTACCCTTGCTCAATTTCTTTTACTTTATAATTTGAAATCGTCTGAATAGAAGGCTGATGGATAAGGAACATAGACTTTAGGATAGAAATCAAAAGATTTATAGCTATCATTCTGTTGTATCTTTATTTCAGAGTAAGATGTTGGCATTATAGTTCTAGGGTAATTATACTCACACAACAATTTTTTATATCTGCACCACATTTTAATTACAAGAAAGGTTTTCAATAATTGTTCACTTTTACATTTATGTCCTCAACTTTTTTCTCGTTGCATTGTCATTCTTAATCTTCAATTAATAATATATTTTATCTCTAATCACAATTTTGATCCAAATATTCTACTAACGTGCATTGAAAAGATGGACAAATATTTTGTTTTAAGTTTTATATTAGTTATTTATTTTGATTATTTAAAAATACGAGAGATAAATATGTATTTTTGGCCTCATAACAAATATTTTGGATGAAAATCATCTCTATAGATAAGATGTGAAAATTAATAGAGGGTTGATGATAAAATATTTTTTTTAAAAAGTTGAGAACATTTGTGTAAAAACAAGAAAAGTTTATGGATGTTCATTGCAATTAAAATGTGGTGTAGTTAACTAAATTTGTAGTGTGAATATATTTACTCGTTGATCTTATACTCATATAATTTGGTGATTAAGTTCTAGCTTTTATAGGTCTGATGGGGAAGTCATTAATTTCTCAATTGCAAAAGGCCTCGAATATAGACCTACGAGTACACAAATATTGGTTATATATTTATTCTTGTGCTAAATTTCTAGGATGAGGACAATCTCAAACATGTATGAGTAAAGATTACCAGGGGCTTTTGAACCCCTCACACTCTTCTATTTTCTTTTTCTTAATTAAAAAGTAGTTTTTTCATTCATCAATATACAAACAAAGAATTGGAAGGATGCAACACTCTTCATCGATGACAAGAATTATTAGAGAAAGTCTTTCCACATCTCTATTCCTTGATGCTTATGTAAAAACTAGGATCTTTGACCAAAAAGGTTTAAGTCCGGAGGTCATTCTAATGGGTAGTTTCAAAGATTCTTTACATGCGTTTGTGTAAGATCAAACTAGTTTGGTTTTTTAACTAATTATAAGGACAAAAATGTTGAAGATAAGATTTAAATGATATACTTATGGCCTTCTTTCATGGCTTAAGCTTTTAGATCAAGTGGTTCTAAATCTCTACCACTGAACAAGATTCATTGAACTTCACAGAGACCTTAGAGATCAAGGACAAGAGGCTCAAGGCGCCTATCACCAAGGTTTATTCCAGAAGGAGAAAACTTGAAATCAACTCACATGATCCAAGAATTGACCACCCTGAAACAGGTAATGCAATTAACACTCAGAAATCTGATTCCCATGATGACTTGAAATTACTTGACGTAAAAAGGCTGTTAGGACTTGTACTCATCATCCTATATCTCAGTTTGTTTCCCTTTGGCAACTCTCACCTCAGTTTGAGACTTTTGCCACCCAATGTCTACACATCAAGTTCCTAAATATGTCCAAGAGGCTTCTGACTTAAAGCCATGAATGGAGACCATGAATGAGGAGATGAGAGGCTTAGAAAAAATCAAACCTTGGAAATAGTGGAATTGCCAATTGGGAAAAGAGTGGATTAATAAATGGATTTCTAGAAAGGTACAAGGTCCGCTTAGTAGCGAAAGGGTAATACCCAGACATACAGGATCAAAAAAAGAAAAGAAAAGGACATACGGGATCAACATCATTTGCTCTAGTTTCCCAGATGAACATATATGAATCCTTCTTTTATTGGCAACAAGCATTGACCTTGCCACTATTACAAAGTTTGACGAAAAAAATGAATTCTTCCATGTGAAAGGAGAGCAAAAGGTGTACATGGATATTCCGGTCAGATATGTAAAAGAGACATTGTTAAACAAGGTATCTACGTTTTGTAAGTACTTAAGTGAACTTGAACAATCTCCTTGAGCATGGTTTGGAAGATTCACGAAAGCTATGTTAAAGAGGACCATATGCATCTTCAACACACCATCTCAAGTGTGGGCAAGATTCAATATATATATACTTCTGCTAGTAGACAATCTCTCATTAAGGGTGCACAGTTACAATAGTTTGGCACCGGTCAAGAACCAAGAACAAGGTGAAACAGTGCAAAATCAAAACATGAATAAATTGTTAAATAACAAAAGCAAGATCCATTTTTTTATTTTATTTTGTGTGTGTAGGTGTATCTAAGCCCATGTTTGGCCTATATCTAAAATGTGTTTTTCTCTCTCCTCTTTTTAACCACACATTCTCAAATAAAATAATATTATACATAAACCCAAAACTTTTCCTTATTTTTTAACCGTACATTTTTCAAAATAATCACTATTCCAAACATATTTTCCCCAGAAATACATTAAGCCCAAACAAGGGCTAAATGTTTAACCTTAGCTTCATGCAAAAGCATTGGTAATTCACTGCTATGATCTCCGTGTGGCATTGCCATCATTAGATGCTGAGGTTGCTAATTTCCAGAGTTTGTTAACTTCTATAAGTCTAATCTTGCAGAAAAAATTATAGTTTAGGTAAAATGATTGACTTCATAGAACCGAAAACTCAGCATCCTGTATCTTTATGTAATGGAGAATATAAACTTAATTTTTTGGCAAAAAAGAATTAATTGGAGAAAAGTAGTAACGTAGAGAGTAAGATATACAGATGAAGTATTCCGTCCTAATCTGACGAATTTTATTCAAACTAACTGCTCTCATCCTTATGGAGATGCCTAACTTTATCATTTTACTCGGATTAAATCTTTTATATTTCTAGATATAGAAAAGTGAGAAATCGTTAGGCACGGGGATCCTCATCTCTATAGGTATATTTACACCCTGTTTGATCCACATTCTTACAAAAATGCATTTTTTCAAAACTTATTTTTAACCACACATTCTTTAATAAAATAATATTGCACTCAAATCCAAAACTTTTCTTTATTTTTTAACTACACATTTTCCATCAAATCACTATTTAAAATGCATTCTCCACTCAATAATGTGCATCAAACAGGGTCTTAAGAAATCTGTCATGTTCTATGCATCCTCTTCCCCCCTCTCTTTGCCAAGGATATGCATATTTAAGTCCCAAGGTCTGCAAACGTACGCCTTGTTCCATGAAATGTGATTTGCTGAACTTCAATTTGCTAGTCTTTATTCACATATTGGCAATCATTGCTGTGAAGTTTAGTCTATAATCTCGTTCAATATGATTCAAGTTTTGGAAATAATTTCATTTTGCATGTGGATTATTGAGTATGCGTACATTCTTTAATTTGTTTCTCCTCTATTATGTTCTGAATATCTGCTGCCTGCTTATCTTAACATGGATGTGTGTATAGCCACGAGTATATTCTGTAGATATCATAGTTTCTCCTTTCGATGTTTATTAACACACATCCTTTCTGTAATTCCTTTCCCGGTTTCTACAACTCTAAATGCTTTAATGTGTAATAAAACTTACTTGTAAATTCACTTTATTGTTATATTGGAGGAGGAATATTATTGACCCCGTCTAACAAAGAGACTATAAGCCGGTCAAACTTCATTTTAACCACACATTTCACAAGAACCACCAGCTTATAATCTCAAAAAGCTTTGTGAAACATGGGCTAAATCATATATCTACTTTTGTAAATTCTTTTCCCCATAATTTTTCTTAGCTTAGTTCTTTCAAAATGAGTTAAAATTAACGTGATATGTCGATATATTCACAGGAGAGAAGCTTGATCATAGTCGTACAGCAGCTTCAGAAAAAAAGCGACGTCTTGCAGAAAGATCTGCCTCGAGAGAACCCATGCAATCCTTTTCAGAAAAGGAGATTAGATTGGAGGCCTGTCATTTTAAAGAGACGCCAAAGAAATCCCCACAAGGTACATATGCTGTACGGACAATGAATAAAACCCAAGAGGTTAAGAGCACTGAGGTGATTGACTTGGTTGGTCATTGATGATGAAGATGAAGTACGAAAATGATGTGGACATTTGGTGTGCTATTACATACAAGAAGTAATAACGAACAAAATTAGTCGAGAAGCTGAAAGCTTCTCTTAAAGAACTGTCTGCAAGTTCTGTTTATAGCATCTGCTGCAGTGTCTATTTTATGGATGCATTTTTAGTATGTATTACCAACTTGGGCAGGTTAAACTTCGGAAGAGGAAGTTGCATGATTACTCTTGGTTTATGTACATAAGTTATATTTACTGGTGTTTTTTCTTTATTTGTTTTACTGTTGGTTATTATAATCCTTTTCCTTTTAGTATTACAACAATTGATTTGAAATTTCAGTCAACCTTTTGTGTAATTCAGAATTGATCTCGTGCCCACACTGGACATGAGGTGGACATGAGGTATGTTGTCCACCGTTGATGTGGTTGTAAGGTGTAGTGTCTCACAGAACAACAGAAGCAGTCATGAAATTACCAAGAACATCAAACAAGAAAATTAACACCAAATATATTCTATTGATCAATGGGCTCAGAACCAAATCATTCTACCCGTCTGTACAATCAAGAAACGGTCGACAATCTAACCCTAAAAAAATCGAAGTAGCTACTACAATGGACAAGATTGAACAAATCAAACTCTAACTCGAAAACTCTTCTCAAATCATAAAGATAATATCACGAAGAACACTCTATTAAAACCAGAGGTTTTAATTTAATTACTAAGATCAGAACATAGGAGAAGAGAAACCAACAAAAACGCAAGGCAGAACACAAATGAAAGTTTTCTCGCACACAATAGAAGAAAGAATGAAAATCGAGCCTCCATAATAGACGGTTCAGCTGGAATATATAGGCTAAAAGATGTCCATTCAATGGTCCAGAGCAGCTTACTAGATTATTCTTTTGGGCTCGGGTTGTGAGCCTGATCCTTAATTGCGTTATTGGGCAATGTTTTCCTTCACAAAATATTTCCAACAATTGGACCAAGCCCAATGGTTTCATCATTGCCCAAATTTGTTAGAAAAGAATGTCACAAATGGCATCAAATTCAAACAAATCTCCCTCTTGATACAAATGTCATGAACCACCAAACACATTAGTGTTTCATAATACCAACACCAAGAAGGCTAACCTGCAAAGCACACAAAGTTAACCGGTATCAATTTT
>CAIGRH010243970.1:0-14642 GCA_903798295.1 Fraxinus nigra | reverse complement strand
CGGAGGCTGCATTTAGTTTAGATAGTCGTGTGACGAACAATCAAGACTAAAAGAAGATATATTAGAATCTTTAATATGCTTGAAGGGCTATAAATGTGCGGAATTACATCTTTAAGAACAAATTGACAATATAATGGCCGAAGAGTTACAGATAAGCTATTGTAAGTTTTTAAACTGGTTAGTTTCAAAAAAATACGTAATTTTTAAATTTTTTGTTTCAAGAAAATTTGTACACGAAATATTTTATTCGTGTACAATTTTAACTCCACCTACGATGATTGTAGTTGATACCAAGCCCGGATAAAGGAGAAAAGTTTTAAATTTTATTTAATTTATAGTACGTATAAATTGTACAAATTTTAAATTCTTTAAGAAAAAACTAGATTTGACACGGAAAAAAAAAACCCCGAGCCAACTCGGCTTGGGCACGAGTCGAGCCGGATTTTTTAGCCAAGCTTTCGCTCAACTCGGCTAGGGCAAAAAAAAAAAAAGCTGAACCGTTTTTGCTCAAGCTGAGCCCGAGCTTCAAGTTTCGGCTCGACTCGTTGACGTGGTTAGATAACATATTGTATTGTGTTACTATATGTTATTTTTTATATATGAGTAACATATTATGCTACCTTATGTTACTTTTGTAATTAAAAAATCAATGTTTACACAAGTGACACTTTGTATGTTACATGTTAATTTTTATAGAAAGATAAATGTCTTACAAGAGTAACATGTTGTGTTACCATATGTTACTTTTTATTAAAATATCATCATATTACATAAACATGTGTATTACCATATGTTACTAGATTGTTACCCAAATAGCGCAAAAATCCACCACCCATTGGCCATCGAAAAATTTACCATCACCATAGTTACTACAATATTAACCCTCATTCGCCACAACACGATAATATACTCAAGCTTATCGGGGGAAAGCCCCACGATACTAGCACAAAAACTTATCAATGGTGAAAATAACATTTTAAAACAAGTGCTTCAACATAAAGAAATGATAGAGGAATCAATCAAAAAATCAAGTTGTAGAAGATGAAAATAAATTAGAAAATTTACCATCAGATCACATTGTCGTCACCATAAATCAAGGAGCGTAGACTTTGATAGAGAACAAAAGAAATATGAACGGTGTCATTGGAAGGAAAAAATATTCAAAGCATAATATCACTAGAAAAAGGTTTAGGCGCTGTAACGTGCAGGAAATCGAAGAGTAAAATAATTTGTTTTGAATGGATATTCTAAGGAAAGAAGTTCCATGAACATATGAATGAAATTATCTTCACCATTCTGTAAAAGTTTGTTTCAGCTGTTTTATGGTATCAGAGCATTGCTAAGCTCCCACGAGTCTCTACAAGATCCTAAAAGAAAAAAGTACTCTCTAAAAACCTTTCTGATCATGGCACGAAACACCACCACTCCTATAGTCAATCGGTCCAACATCATAAACGCACCCATCCAAAATAATCTAATTGTTCTAAACTCAATCCAATTTCAAACAAAACTAACCATTTCAAATTATCTCTCTTCGAAGGCTCAATTCAACTCACTGCTATTTGGCTACAATCAGTTGTGTTTATCGATAGAAACAATATCCATCTGCAAAAGTGTTGGTTGACAAAAAGGTAACCCCAAATCCAGATTTTATTCTATGACAAAGAGAGGACAAAATTCTTCTCCATTTTTATTATTCTCTCCCTTTAAGAATCAGTTCCTTGGCTAGCTCTTCAATGACTTTAGTAAGGGTCCATTTGATTGGTAAAGGTGAAAAGGCTTTTCAAGTTCATGTAAGTTGAAAAATAAAAAATTCAAGTACCACATTGGAATGCATTTTTCATAAAATTAGCAATAAAGTGATTTTACAATTAAATTCAAACTAAGTTTCCACTTTCGTATCTGTTAGTGCAAAACCCGCAAGCGTACGAGATCGGTGACAAATAATAGAATTGATGAGTTAAGAGCATCGTCTTACAGGGAATAAATTCAATTTATACTAACTTTTTTATGGGACTCTAATTATGTAAACAAGAGAGAGTTTGATTTTATTTTATGATTTTATGTTTAATTAATCTAAGAAAGCTGTAAAAATGTGATTTTTACAATTTATGGATGATTGTATTGGATCTCGAATCCGCCTATTGTTATCTATTTCAATTCTTGATTTGTAATCTAACTTCGTTCATGCGTCTTTAACAATCGATAAAACTATTGAATATAATTTTCTTTTTCAAAACAAGTTAAATATATCCTAACCACGACTTAAATCTATTCCTAATTTCAATTCAAATATTAGAATGCATTAAATTTTAGATTATCTATATAATTGCACATGTGATAAATATTATTCCTAATATCTATTGCACATATATTAATTTTGCCTCGTTCTAAACTTATTGTGAGTTTCTCGACACTACAATAAGCAACTAATTATCTAATTGGTGGCCAATAAAAAATAATGTAATGAGTATACAAAATTAATCAAGAAATAAATTAAACTACTAATCTTGAATTAAAATAAATAACAAATACGGTTGATCTTCATCTAATACGAAAACGGATCTAGCTTAACATGTTAATCTATAAATTACAAAAAGAATAATAGGAAAATATCACCCGGAACATGAAATAAATCAAAAGAAGTTGATCTTCAAGCCCAATGTTGAATTTTTCAAAATCTTGATGTAATTAACCTTGAATTACTTTCTAGAACTTGATCTCCTATCTCAAAATATAGCAACTGATCTCTTGTTCTTGATGAATTTNAACAAATACGGTTGATCTTCATCTAATACGAAAACGGATCTAGCTTAACATGTTAATCTATAAATTACAAAAAGAATAATAGGAAAATATCACCCGGAACATGAAATAAATCAAAAGAAGTTGGTCTTCAAGCCCAATGTTGAATTTTTCAAAATCTTGATGTAATTAACCTTGAATTACTTTCTAGAACTTGATCTCCTATCTCAAAATATAGCAACTGATCTCTTGTTCTTGATGAATTTGATGAAACTATTGTGTATGAAGAGGCAAGAGAGATTTTTAATGTGTATCCCTCGTTCTCTATTTATAAGAGCCAGAAAATGTCAAAATTGCGTTCAATTTGATTTCCAAAAGAGTTTGAATCGCGAAAAGAAAAATGCTTGTGCGCGCATACCAGTATAACTGTCGCGTGCGCGCCATAGAATCAAAAGGCTCTCGAGTTGGGAAAAATAAGGTGTCGTGCACGAGTCATGAATTGCCCTGCGCGCGCAGGTTTGTTCCTGAGCAGCTTTTGGTATTTTAACCATACATTTCTCTACAGGTATTCGATTGATTTAATTTAAAATGAGTTGGAAAGTTAATTCAAAGGTCTACAATTTTTATAATACAATTTTTCCAATTCGAACGTTTACTATCCTAAAAATGAGTTTCAAGTTGAGGCTAAAAATGTAGAGCATAGCTTCTTCTCCGGCTGGAAATTGATTTGTGAAAATACTTCCACTATATTTCATTCATTTGACCTTCAATTGCATCCAATTGATCATATATGATCTTCAATTATCATTTTGTGGTCTAAATCATATATTAGATGTTTACACTTTAATCTCAAACTTTAGATTTCCTTTATTTTTGCACGTTTTTCGTTCATTTTTTTTTTAAATCTACAATTTACATTGAGTTCAATCTAACAAACATAATTAACACAAAATTAAGCTATAACTCATCTAAATCACTAACAAATACTCTAATTTAATAGTATAAATAAGTACAAAATACATTTATCAAATACCCCCGAACTCAAACATTTGTTTGTCCTCAAACAAAACTATAACCTAACTTAAAAAAAAAACACACACACATGGTTAGATAATTTGCATTTTCTCTTAAGATTGGAATACATGTATTAAAACTATAAACTGCTACAAAATTACAATGGTAAAATTAATTTCTTATTATCCATTGCAAAATACAACGTGTGTGTGTGTGTAAAAATTCATGTCAAATATCATAAATTCATAAAGTGATTCAAATCCTCACCCTTTATGGCCAAATGTTTCGTTTCTTCGCTCGTAAGATGCACACCCCCAAACTTCATTCTTTTCACTTTTTCTCCAAAGTGTGATATAAGATTGCATTTTTAATATAATACTAATCATTACCCTCTCTAATTTGGTTCGATTTTACTAATTACATTTCAACACATCAACAAATGCGAATTCTCCTTATTTTTTATTGTTTCAATCTCTAATAATCAATTGAGCTAATAATCTCTTGTCAAAAGTCTAATTCTCTCAAATGAGTGTTCGAGTCTTAATCAAGACATGTAGGATTTTTATTTTTTAACTATTGTGGATACTCCTCTCCGTTAAACTTTCTAAATGACCTTTATAGGGAGTTTTCAGACAATGACTTCTAAGTCAAATGGCCATAGGGCACCAAATTTTTGGATACCCTTGCAGACTTAATCTCTCGAGTCATAAAGGCTATAAAGAGATGTTTCATAATAAAATAACACAACATATTCATTATTTATTCTATATTTTTTCCTTTTTTATGATCCGTACAATGCCCCTTTATAAACACTCATATTCAAAAATCGATCCCCTACTTAAGATTGCAACCTAATTTTTATATTATTAGTTTTAGACAATTCACACAAAATTTAGCACACATAAAATCCACATATATCTTGATGTCTCCCTACAACAACTCAGTCACCCCCAAACTATCATAAAATTGGTTTAAGAATGTATAATTTAGTGGTTATTTAGATTTAGCATATAAGGTCCACTAATTCTTTTACCTATTCAAGTTTTGAATCAAACTATTTTTCCATGATGCAAAACATAAATCTTGTGCACAAAAATATTAAATTTCACATGAATAAGAATAAATTAACCTTAACACGTAGCTTTTTCACAATTTATAATATAATACATGATACCAAACACATGCATTATGGTAGACAAAATTATCTAACCCTCACAAGCACACAAAAACAATAAATAAACTGAAAATAGATATTTTTTTCATTCGAACAAGCACACAAAACAATAGAAACTCAATGTTTTTCCACCCCAAACTTATAACACACATTGTCCTCAATATCTAAAAATATAACAAGCAATATATAAAAATTAAGGGCTAAGGAAATGAAACTAAGTACTCCCTAATATATATTTGAAGGTAGTGGATGGACTGGCATGAAAGTTCTGACTTACTTGCTATGTATTTTCCCCTGTCCAATGTATTCAAGTGTCAGTTCCTTCAAATAGGAAAATTCAATCAAAACATGGAACAATTTATAATAAACTCCAATACATTCTAAAGGGAAATATATGGATAAAGATACCATACACTAATTAAAAGAAACAATATTTATAAGTCTATATTCTAGAAAACATAGTTAAATAAAAGAAAAGAAAAATGGGTTTCCTCTCAATAAGCGCTTGTTTATAGTCATTAGCTTGACTTTGTTGTTTTGGTTATTTATGGTGGTCTGAAAAGAGAGTTTTCAGTCTTGCATCAACTGCATTGGCAATTATTCTTCAATTCATCTTTGAGCCTCCTGACTATAAGATTTTAATTATTGTCCCATCCAACTATTCCACCTTCTTGTTTCCTATTCTTGTGACTTCTCCAATCTATCATTTTGCACTCCTCAATGTTTGGAGGTTGCTTGAATGGAGCATTCATGGTGAGACTTTGTTGTTTTTCTTCCACCCTTAAGATTCACCTTTTTCAAAATCCATCAATGTTCGTACAGTAGATAAGAATGGTCTACCCAAATTAACAGCATATGTTGAGCATCTATATTAAGGATAATGAAATCAGTTGGAAAGAAGTTATCTCTAACTTTGATGAGCACATGCTCTGGCACTCTATAAGGATACTTAAGTGTCCTGTCAGCCAGTTGTAGAATTATTGATATTGCTTTTGGATCATCTAATCCTAATTTCATGTAGATAGATAATAGCATCAGATTAATACTTGCTCCAAATTCAACTAAAGCATTTAAATTATGTGCATTTCCTATAGATGAATGTATTGTGAAACTCACTAGATCTTTTAGTTTAGGAGGGAGCATCTATTTTATTATTGCGCTACACTCTTCTGTCAGAGCCAATGTTTCATCCACTGGTAGTTTTTTCTTCTTAGTCAATATCTCGAAACTTTGTGTAATTTAGAATCTGTTGAATGGCATCAATGAAGGGAACATTGATGTGAAGTTATCTGAAGGCGTCTAAAAACTTCTTGAATTATTTGTCCAGTTTATTATTAGCCTTTGAAGGAATATGACTGGAGGTGTGTTTTTATTGGCAAGAACAATTATCTTAACCTGTAGACTGTCCAACTTTTCTTCTTGTGTAACATTTGTTGATTTTTCCAACTAAACTACTTGTTCATCGCCCATGGTAGGTATCTGATTCTCTGCGATCCCTTTCTTCTTCACATTGATTTCTAATAGTTAAACTCCACTTCTCCTTGTGATGGTCTGGACCAGTTCTTCTTTTCGTTGTTTTCGAAACCTTTGAGGAAATGGAACAGGCGGCACATAAGCTCGAACAAGGAAAGCAGGCTTGTATGATTGTGTCTCAATAATTGTACAATTTCAACTGCTAATACATATTCTCTTGGATTTGTAGGTGTTGCTTGGTGAGGTCCTTTGAATTCTCCCCACTAATGCAGCTTCCATCTGACCCATCTGAGTTTCCAAGTTTTTAATTGCAGTCTGCTGATTCTGAATAATTATCTGTCGGGTTTGGAAATAAATTGAGTTTATAATTCCTCCATCAATGGCTTTCTATTTTGTTACTGCTGTTGTTGGAATCCAGGTAGTCTTGCTTGAGAATTTCCTCATTGTCCTTGACTTTGATTGTTATCCCACGAGAGATTTGGATGATTCCTCCATCCCGGATTATATGTGTTGGAGTAGGGGTTGTTCTATTGCCTCTGAGAATTTTACGCATAATTAATCTCCTCATGTTGGATTACATGCATGGAGGTTAAAGGACATATTTCGATAGTATGATCAGCCCCCGCAACCTTCGAAAGCTAGTTTCGATTGGTGTATCATGCTCACATTCTGAGTAAGGCTCTAACCTTCTTTTAAATGCTTCCATTTGGGCTCTAATGATGTAGCTATGTCAACGTTGTGTATTCCTACTGTTTTCCTCGACACTTTCCTATCTATTGGCCACATAGATTGATTCTCTGCAATTCTCTCAAATAGGTCCAAGGCGTTGTCCACTGGGATGTCCATTATTGACCCTCCTGCTAAAGCATTGGGTATGTTGTGAAACTCGGGTCTCAAGTCAGAATAGAATATGTAGATTTTAGAGTCCTTAGGAATGTTCAGATTATGACATTTTTTGAAGTAATTTTTGAATCTTTCCCAAGCGTCTGGATAGCTCACGAGGTCTCTTTGCTTGAAAGTATGGACTTCATTTTTGAGTCAATAGACTCAAGAAGGTGGGAAGAATTTCAAAGTGAATTTTTGCACCATGTCATTCCATGAAACTATGCTCCCAGGAATTAGTAAGTTTAGCCAGTCTCGTGCACCGTCCTTTAAAGTGTGAGAGAATAAGCGCAGTCGAAAAGTGTGAGCAGACATGCCTTCGAGAGTAATCATATTGCACAGCATCAAGAAGGCTTGAATATGTTCATGAGGATTTTCGGTTCATCTTCCAAAGAACCTAATATCGTGATGATTCTGAAATATGTTGATGACGTTAGGTCTGATGTGAAAGTTAGCATGTCCAAATGGTGGATATATGATAGGTGGTTGCACGGAACGGGAATGAGATTCACATAATCCCTCAATAAAGCTTCTCCATCATTTGCTACTGCCCTCGGCTGGTCTGGTTGAACTAGTTGAGATAGTGGTAATGAATTCTGAACTTGATTTGGATTTGGATTTTCTGTCATTTTCCTTGCTTCCCTCCGTTCTTTCTTTGTTGTCTGAAGGTTCTTCCGATTTCAAGATCTATTGGAAAAAACTCAATCTTGTTTGAATCTTGCATAAACTATAATTTCTTGAAAAAAAAGAGTACAACAAGAGACTTAGTTCATTCGATAAATAGCCTAAAAAATAAAACAAATAAAAATAAAAACTTCAAATCTAAAATAANCTGGTTTGGTTGAACTGGTTGAGGTAGTTGTAATGAATTCTGAACCTGATTCGGATTTTGATTTTCTATCATTTCTCTTGTTTCACTATGTTCTCTTCTTCGTTGTCTGGATGTTCTTTCGATTTCGGGGTCTATTGGAAGAAACTTGATCTTGTTAAAATATTGCATTAACGATAATTTTTTGAGAAGAGTAAAACAAGAGACTTAGTTCATGCAATAAATAGTCTAAAAATTAAAATCAAAACTTCTAATCTAAAATAACTAATAAACTCAAATCAAATAAATTATTCCCTGGTAACAGCGCCAAAAATTTGTTCGTGTAAAACCTTCAAGCATACGAGACCGTTGACAAGTAATAGAATTGATGAGTTGAGAGTATCGTCCCACAAGGAATAAATTCAGTTTTAGTTTACTAACTTTTTATGGGATTCAAATTATGTAAACAAGAGAGAATTTGATTTTATTTTATGATTTTATGTTTAATTAATCTAAAAAAGCTATAAAAATGTTATTTTTATCAATTTATGGATGATTGTATTGGATCTCGAATCTGCATACTACTACTATCTATTTCAATTCTTGATTTGTAATCTAACTTCGTTCATACGTCCTTGACAATCAATAAAACTATTATATATAATTTTCTTTTTCAAGACAAATTAAATATATCCTAACCACGACTCAAATATATTCCTAGTATGAATTCGAATAATTAGAATGCATTAATGTTTAGATTATCTATATGATTACACATGTGATAAAATGTTATTCCTAATATCTATTGCACATATGTTAATTTTGCCGCGTTCTAAACTTATTGTGAGTCTTCCAACACTACAATAAGCAACTAATTATCTAATTGGTGGCCAATCAAAAATAATGCAATGGGTATACAAAATTAATCAAGAAATAAATTAAACTACTAGTTTTGAATTAAAATAAATAACAAATAGGGCTCATCTTCATCCAATATGAAAACAGATCTAGTTTAACATGATAATCTATAAATTACAATAATAGGAAAATATCACCTAAAATATGAAATAAATCTAAAGAAGTTGATCTTCAAGCCCAATGTTGAATTTTTCAAAATCTTGATGTAATTGACCTTGAATTCCTTGCTAGAACTTGATCTCCTATCCTATCTCAAAATATAACAATTGATCTCTTGTTGTTGATGAATTTGATGAAACTATTGTGTATGAAGAGGCAAGAGAGATTTTCAATGTGTATCCATCGTTCTCTATTTATAAGAGCCAGAAAAAATGTCAAAATTGCGTTCAATTTGATTTCCAAAAGAGTTTGAATCGTGAAAAGAAACTAAAGACTCGTCTGCAAAAAAATGCTCGTGTGCGCACACCAGTATAACTGCCGCGTGCGTGCCATAGAATCAAAAGGCTCTTGAGTTGGGAAAAATAAGGTGTCGCGCACACGCCATGAATTGCTCGTGTGCGCGCAGGTTTGTCTTTGAGCAGTTTTCTGTATTTTGACCATATCTTTCTTTACAAGTATACGATTGAGTTGATTTAAAATTATTGAAAATTTAATTCAAACGTCTACAATTCTTATAGAAATACAATTTTTCCAATTCGAACGTTTGCTATCCTAAAACAGGTCTCAAATTGAGGCTAAAAATGTAGAGCATAACTTTTTCGATTGGAAATTGATTTGTGAAAATACTTCCACTATATTACACTCATTTGACCTTCAATTGCATCCAATTGATCTTATATGATTTTCAATTATCGTTTTGTGGATCGAATCATCTATTAAATGTTTACATTTTAGTCTCCAGACTTTGGATTTTCTTCGTTTTCGCACGTTTTTCGTTCATTTTTTCCAAATCTACCAAACAAATATAATTAAAACAAAATTAAACTATAACTCATCCAAATCACTAACAAATACTCTAATTTAATGGCATATATAAGTATACAAATCAAACAGTCAAAGTAGAAATTGAATTTCCTCGAATGTGACTTTTTCATAAAATTTAAACTAATCAAAAGGAAACGGATCCTTATTGTTGAACACAAGCGTATTTTTGGATTTTCATAGTTATGGTGTGTTTGAGTCACATTATTTTGGAAGAATATATTTTTGAATAGTAAATTGATGAAAAATGTGTAATTGAAAAAGAATGATAAGTTATTAATGTGATAAAAAATATTATTTTATTAAAAATGTGTGATTAAAAATGAGTAAAAGAATGAAAATGAAAATTTTAATATGTAAGCTTAATTTTGCAATTTTAACTTTTAGTTTTATTTTATTTTTTTTAATGCTCAAAGACCGGCCATTTGCGCGTATTTCCTCTTAATTGTGCCCGCTCTTACGCAGCGGTGGAGCTCCGCAACAAAACTCCGCTTCTACTGGTGGCCCGCAGCCGCACTGCACGTCCCTACTACAGACGTTAGTAATGGCTCACCAATTTCAAACGAAAAAACCTAACCCTAAGAAGGACAAGAATGCTATGAAGAAAAACTGGGAGCAACATGAATTTGAATTCTGTCAGGTGTGTAAATTGAACCATGATCAAGGCCGCCGCCACAATTATTTCCCCAACCACAAGAACTCACTCTCCTCGCTTCTCGCGCGGTTCCAATCCAAGCTATCTGATGTCAAATTCTTCGTTAAAACCCCAATCGCCCTCCGCCCCGAGCATGCGGATCGAAACCGCCTGTGGTGTATTTTTTGTGATTGTGATATTCTCGAGCTCGATGGTACCTTCGCATGGTCAGTAATTAAAAAAAAAAAAAATTGAAAATGCTTTTTTTTTCCTGATTAGATTGTTATTCTGATTATGGTTATTGCTGCTCTTGTTTGAATGTTTGAGGGCTTCAGTGGCAATGCGATCCGGCATTTGGCGAGTGATGAACATTGGAAGAGAGTGAAGGGATTTATGTGGAAACACGGAGGCGGGATGGACCGTGTGGATTCTTTTCGGATTTCCGAGGCTGATTTTGCGAAGGTAAATTTGGAACTCAGTGTAATAAATCTATATAGTTTATTTAATCAATGATCTCTGAACTTTGCTGTAGGTTACTACTTTGCTCACTGAACATGTATGCGTGCTTGTGTTTAAATGTTTTTAGGTGGCATAATATACCATACCTTTTTAACACCTTTATGAGATTTGGCTCCCCTTGGTTATCTGTTCTTGCAGTGGGAGAATAGGTGCAAATGTTTGAAGACTGAAAGTGCTAATGCAGAATCTCATGGAACTTTGATTGGTCCAATGAATGATATCCACAATGAACTGAACTTTAACTCTGTTGATAGTTATGATAAAACTGATCTTCAGTATTTTGATTTTAACACCTCAAATAGTGTTGTGCCTTTACAAAGCTATACAAATGAGAGATCTCAGATACCTTACTCAGATTTATCTCGAGTCTCAGAGGCTGGCCCTCCTTCACACAATATGCTTGGGTGCACACAAGTGGGAGATGCACGCGTCTTGAAGAATTCAGCAGGTATGTATATGTATTACCGTTATGGCTTCTTTATTATAAACTGTTCTTACACTGTTAGTATGCTCTATAGTTGCATGTATTACATAATTTGCGTCTCGGGTAAAGGCTCTTGATGATCTATGGTGCTTCTGTTATGGATAGGTGTTGGATATCAACATTCATTCAACGGTCTGGTTGCTGCATGCTCATCATCTGGTTACGTCATTAATAATGGATCTGTGAGTTTATTGTTAGCATACTCTTAATCAAACCCTCACTTTCTGTTTCTTCTTCTAGCTTCGGTTCATTACTCTTGACAATATATTGATTGTTTCTGAATGAATTAAGTTCTAAAATGTAAATTATTTGTGTAAGACCATAATCCGGTGCGTCAATTGCGCTGAAGTCTTAACATTTGTTCATCCTGAGAAACATATTGGTCGTATTCTTGTTATTTATTTATACGAGAGGAAGTGTCTTTGATTATACATTCAGAAAACTCTTGATATCTTTTGTCGGTGACGTGATCTCCCGAGTTGGCTTACATCTTCTGTACCCTTGTACACTTCACCAAATGCTTCAAATAGCATGCTGTGAGCTATAGACCTATTTATAAGTGCAGATGTGATTCGTATTATTATGTCAATGGATAGTCAATGTTTACTACAATAGTAATTGTAATATAGTTACAATATGGAGAGTATGACAAATTGCGTGCTGCTGTTGAACGGATTCTATCCTTAGATCCTCGGCATATGAATGCTAGGCTTCTAAGATGCCTCAGTGTGTGTTTTGGGTGGAGGCTATTGTTACTTGTGTTAATAGGTAAAAAATGGGTTGTAGGTGGACACAAGCCACATATCACCCTACCCTTTTAGACCAGTTAATTAATTGAGTGGACATGGTGGCTAGCTTTTCACCAGATACCAATTTATACCCCAACCCTCCTAGGAAAATGAAAGTCAAAAGATTGACTTTGGGGGTAGTTTTGGGGAGCCAAATATGCCCTGAGAGTTGGGGGAGAAGGGGAAGAAATATTAGGATGGGGAGAAAGGAAGTTGGAAGACCAAAAAAATACACACTCGGTGAAGAGGGTCTTGGGAGGCAATGGAGTATAGCAAGAGATAGGTGTCAAATACCATATCAGTTGCTTTGCCAGGAAAATTGTTTGTGGGGAGAGAAGGGGAAGAGATATAAGGATAGGGAGAAAGGAAGCTGGAAGACCAAAAAAATACACACTGCACTCAGTGAAGGGGGTCTTGGGAGGAAATGGAGAATTGCAAGAGATAGGTGTCAAATAGCATATCAGTTGCTTTGCCTGGAAATTGTTTAATATTAAAAATTTAGTCAAAATTTCTACTTCATTGAAGTTTGGTTCATGTACAGTTGCATGATAATTGAGATCATTTGAACCATGTGCAGATTCCTAACAATAACTCTTAACTGGCCAGAAGAACAGGTGTTTGGATTTGGAAGGAGGTGAGAGTTGGGGAGGAGAGGAGTAGCAATTTTCATGGCTTGCTGTTGGCACCAAATGAGGCAAAGAAGTTTGCTGTGAGGCATGAGTCATAAAATTCTCAGTAAGAGCAAATAATATTTAACTGTAATTATATTAATTGTAATCAAGATTAGCAGTACGGAGTGAATAACGAAGCATAAGCTACCAATGAAGAGATTCTAGCATTGAATACTTGGCATTTGATAGACTTCCTAGTTATCTGTCCGTGAGAACACACCAATTTAGCAAAATCAGCTGAATATATTGTTTGAGGAAAAAGAAGAGACCTTAGGAAATATGGTTTTCATTACTCGTCACTAACTTTGATTCTTTGAGTACTCTTGCATCAAGTATAGCAAACTGGCGAGAATGTGAACTTCCAACGTCTTTTTTAACAGTTCTAGGATGTTTGTATGTTGAGCAGTACTGTTTTTCAAGCATGAAGGAACTAGGATTTTGAATTTGATATTTTTTGGTGCTATTTTTGTTCTTTGATAAATTATTTCTGCATCAATTTGATAGTTGACTGCATTGTATTTCAGTAAATATTCCAGTGAATATAATAATTATATTATCAGTATAATACCATTGTTGGCAACTTTAGCAGGTATACCCTGGTGAAAGAACAGCTAATGGAGAGAGAAGTTATCGGGGTAACATCTATATCTACTATTCCTTGCCTTCTAGAATGTATCTTTATAGCTTCATGCTCAGTTTTTAAATCATAGTCTAGTTGTTTATGTATTTAAATGCTACAGATTCTTTTAACCGTTTAATGGGAAACATGCAATCAATCTTATTTCTACTCTGCCAAGTTTAGTGTTAGAACATTTTTTGTGTCTATTCACTAATGCAATTTGACAACAGTTTTTATCCTTGTACAGCTTTGCAAGACCTTACACAAATAACTTTCTCACCCCGAGAAGCAACTGAAGGAAATGTTCATACTGGAGCACCTCCTCCTTGGTTTGGTGAAACTGAAGGAAATCAACTGAATGTTAGGCTAAAACCAGATCTGAGCAATTCTGTTTCCCATTCAGGGAAGGGCTCAAAATTAAATCCAAAACGGGTTGGAGCTGCTTGGGCAGAGAGAAGAAAGAAAGAGCTGGAGCTGGAGAAGAAGGGTGAGCTGGTCACCAATAATTTTGATGCTAATTGGCTTCCTAATTTCGGTAGAGTTTGGCAATCGGGTACCCGAAAAGAATCTAGAAAAGAATTTCACATGGAGAATAAATCATCTGTAGAAGTTGAAAGTCAATCAGAGAAGCCAATCTCGTTGCAGCCTTATATCAGCAAGCGAATGGTAAGATTTGCATATAATGTGCTATATATCATATCACCAATTTTAATAATGCACTTCTTGAGTATAGATATGGAATCGTTACTTCTTTCAAGCATTTGTGTTCTCTTTAGAAATCTGCTTTCTTCTATCTATATACATACCTAAACTGAGCTTTGAAATTTTAGTATGTTGCTTGTCAACAGATACAGTTAAATCTCGATAAAGTAATACCCTCGGGACCGGAAAAAAAATATTCATTTAGCAAGGTTATTTATTTATCGATAAAT
>CAIGRH010243967.1:0-14851 GCA_903798295.1 Fraxinus nigra | reverse complement strand
GCTCAATTTTTTTGATCTGTGACCTTGAAATAATCTGCGACCAATTAATTTAATAAGTTGTGATTGAAAATTAAAATTTTTAACTACTTAATAAGATATATGTGACCACGGAATTGGAGCAGTTACTAGAATTAAGTGGCGGTGAAATGATCATCGGAATAGTCACCGGAATTAAGCGCGGCTGGAGAATAGAAGCCGGAGTAGTCGTCGATCACCGGAGTTGTCGTTAGTCACCAGAATAAGAGGTGGGTCAATTATATTATATTACGGTTAAATATTTAATTTCATATATTAATTGTAAAATATAATTAATTAATTCATTGAAAATCCGAGTTTTGTAAATTTAAATATTGGAGCTTGATTTTTGATTTCGTGAAAGATAATCCTTGACCCATAAATGTTTCCCATTTTTTTTTGTAATTGGGCCATCTAAAGATGGGCGACCCTTTTTTTTTATATTGATTTATTTTGTAATTGGGTTGGGCCATTTGTATTTCAGCCCAATCCTTAATTATAAATAGGTCAGCCCAACATTTTTCCCCAATTGAAATTAAACATAAAATTGGAAACAAATCCGATTTCCTTTCGCCACTGACTATGCCGTCTTCTCTCGACTACCATCCACAGTCCGCCTGCCGGTGAATCGTTACAACCATCGACTGCCAGTCGACCCAGTCATGCTTGTGAAGTGTGAACTGCTGTAGCTTCCTCACTTTGCGACTCTGAGACACCGTGAGTTTTCTGCCCATTCTTTTTTGTTTTTTGGTGTTATTTTTTATGAGTTATGAAATCATGATTTATGATAATTTTCAGTATTGTTTCATATATAATTTATGAATTGGAAATTTGGAATTGGATTTGGAATTTGGGGGAAATTAAAATTGGAATTGGGGGAATTGGAAATTTGAATTTGGAATCGGAATTGGATTTATGAATGTATACAACCTGCATGAGAGCAAAATGAGAAATAAGATAAGTTCATCTATGCTACATTATGATTAGAGACACCAATTTATTTCATGACACTACATTCAAATATGTAAAACTATCATAATAAAAGTAGATGTATTTCAGGATTGAAATTAAATTAACATACATTCATGATAGCAGATTAATATCATAAAAGACAAATTCAGATATAATTTTTACGTTTTAGTGCGTTTACATATATATTGAATAATTTTTAATATTATTTAATTAAATATTAATAAATGACGTCGCTCTTACGATCGCTGATTGTCGACGTTGACTGATCAACGATCGTACGGGCTGAACTTCAGTTATGGTTCGCCACTGCTCACACACCCTCATTACAAATTGACGCTTCAGATCGAGATATCACTTCTAAGTTCGATCTCAAGCTCTGAGTTCCAACCGTCTTGGCCGTATTTGAAAATATTAATACGATTTTAGGGAGTAGTTATGTATTTGTTCACTGCACACGACGTTGATAGACAGTGAAATTTTGTGACTCGCAGGTACATTCCTTGCATAGTATCCCCAAGTAGAGGTAACAACGTGTACTTGGGATTTAAATGAATTTATGTGGTTACATTTATCTTTGCATTGATTCATGAACATGGCCACAATCTGCACTTAATGCATCGTCACATTCCTGTCATCACTTTGAAGAAAAATAAATTGAGAAAGAAAGCCCACATGCCACTGGGATACTTGGATTTAACATTCACGTGGCAAGATTATGAATGATGCTCGACGAATTTCTGGCGCAGAAAGCACCGACAAGAAACATCAGGATGAAAAATCGATCGAGATGTCAAATGGGCCAAGTTATTTAAATTTACTGCTACGTTTTTCTTTTTATTATTTTTCCGAGAGAAGTAAATAAAAATTTTCTTGTTGATCGATGAAAGTGTTTAAGAAAAATGTTTTTTAATGATGATTTTTCAAAAAATATGTAGTTAACAAATAAGATTTTTTTTTGAATTTACGTGCAAAATTATTTTATAAAAGAACATGTGATTGAAAATGAGTTTAAGGAGAATCGGGGCCAAACGGATCATTTTTTATATTTTTCTTAGTTGGTGGAACAGGTGAGCGCGGAGACCAGAGGTCACGAGTTCGAATTCTCTGCCAACACTTCATCAGTCAAGCCCGTCGCACTGGGCTTGCCTAGTCCGGGTTTATCTCTCATGTTTTTGCGGGTTATTGTACATGGAGCGATATTTATCCAGTGTGCACTCGTGGATAGCGATTGAAGATTTCTACTTCAACAAAAAATAAGTGAGTTGGCCCCACCACGATTTTCATTCTGATACTTGGGTGAGAGACTATAAAGTCAAAATCTTGAAAGCTTAAACTGAAAAAGGCCTAATTATGCAAACGAGTTTGGGGGCCCAAATATCAGATGGTTGAATAGTCTCATACGGGTTTCTTGTCTCCTTTAGCATGTTCCACTCACGTGATCCTTATTCAGAGTTGCTTTCACCTGGCACGTACTCTGTTCCTTCTTCCCTAGGCACATGCATACATATTCGTGCACGAAAGATGTCATATGAGGTGAAAATGGGGTGAGTCGAATGGTGAATCAGTCATGCGAGTCATCTGAGCAAGCCGGCTCGACATATTAAATAAAAAAATCAAATAAATATTGGTAAGATGGCTCACGAGCCGGATTAGCTTGCTCGACTTGACTCGGATCGTCCCATTTAACACTAAATGTCACATTAGTGGCTATTTCAAGTTGATATAATAAGATGTTATGGTTTAAATGAGATAATCAAATAAAGATAACAGATATCAACGTTAGAAAAAGATATGATAGAAGAATCAATAAATTTTGTCGTTTGACTACCTATCTTATACCTTCTAAAACTATATTGTCTAATGTACAAACATGCCCTTTTAATATCTTAGAATGCTTTTTATTTTAATGAATACGATGTCACACCTAAATACATTATTAATTATACCCATTTTTGGTTTTGTTAAAAAAATCATATTTTTTAGTAATTTTTTATGAAAATTGATGGAATGTGTGGTTGAAAATTACGAGTTCCATGAAATGTGTAATTAAATTTAATTATTAACTTTAACTCAAATGTCAATCAGTTTTTCAACTAAACCAAACGCGAGTTATATGCTAAAACAAAATGAATAGAAAAAAAAAAAGATGCATTAACTCCTTTTTTTTAATCATAAAATCACTTCAACTAGTTAACGTCTCTATCCCGATCAATTCACTTCATAGACATGTGATGTGATCGAAGCCATGAAATGCAATGGACAAATATAGATCTTGCATTGCACTTCTTATACCTATATCGAAGTCGATCAATTTTAGTGAGATCCTACCCTTTCTCTTGGTTTAAGAGTTTAGCGCAGTTTTTTTCTAATATTGTAGAGGGACCGAGTATGATGGTCTTCACCAACTACACTTCATACTTTGGCCAATGTAAATTTGGCTATTAGCAAGAGTGATGGTGCATTGGGCGTTTGTTTGGCTCCCATTATTTTAAATTATAGGAGAAGAATAGTAATTTTTTGAAAATGTGTGGTTAAAAAGGAAGATTTTTTTTTTTTTTTGAATTTATACGTAATTTTATTTTATTGAAAAATGTGTGATTGATAAGAAGGGATAAATAAATTATAATTTAATGAGAAATAATGGGGGCCAAACGAGGCCAAGCAACACATATCTTATTTTTCTTGATGGTTAACGAATTACTTGATGCTTAAAGAAACAAAAACTTATAGCACCGTCGTCCACCAGAATAGTTGTAATATCTCACCATAGCCACTACGCAGCAATGGAGTCATATTGCAAGTTAAATTAGTCACAACTATTGAGTGACACAACCTATATGTGACTAAATTGGTAACAATGGTAACAAGACGTAAAAATTGTAACCATAACTAATGATCTAGAACACGTCATCAAAGTCACAACACTTCCAAAGATTTAGCAAACAGTTTATCAATGAACACAATCCTCTTTATTTTTCTTAAGAACGTTGTATATTTTGTGGTCACAAAAATTGCAGTGATCATAAAAATATATTTTACGAAGCTGAATTTCAATTTAATATTTTAATCTTTGGAAGTGTATTTCGCCTGGAATAGAACATTTGTTTCTCTTCTATTTTTTGGCCGGGGCAGGAAGAATTATTGTTAAATCCCATAATGCAAGGGAAGATGGAAAAATGGCTGAAAATGTAGGAAAATTAGCCTAATTGGATAGAAAAACTGCAAATCTAATCACATTCCATGTTTTCTGCATATTAGTAACCATATTTTCCTGGAGTTGAGATCTGTTGTCCATTTTTGCTATATAATTTGTTATCCACTTAATTGCAAATTGATGCATCATGAAAAATTAAAGTTGTCATCAATTTTAATTTTTCAACCTTAACATCAATTTTAATTTTTTTCATGATGTGTCAATTTGTAATTGGTTGGACAGCAATTTGGATAGCATAAATGGATAATAGATCTCAACTCGTTTTCTGGTTACTAACCCAGTTAGTTACAAAATTAATTTAACAAAAATGCCATTTTTTTTTTCAATTTTAATGTAGGGGCCTGATTTTCCAAAAGGAAAAAAATACATAATTATCACAATTTCAAGATGCACTTTCAAATTTAAGAAACTTGTAAAATTCTTACAAAAATCAATGTGATAATCATCCGATGACAATTTGTGACATATTAAGAGGGTGTTTGGTAGAGATTAAAATCAGATTAAAATTGAAAATATAGCCATTATTATTTACTTTTATTAGACGGGTGGGACCCAATAACTGTCATATTTTAATTTTTAATTGGATTTTAAGCCGTACCAAACAAGCCATAATTAACTAAACATGTTAAGGTCACAATAACACACTATTTATGATTATGACAACGTACTACTCACAAATCAAACAAGGTCAAGGTCACAAATATAGAAATCGTTGATCAAAATTACAAATTTAATCGCATGTCACATATTTTTATATGTCACAAAATATAAAATTAAACTAGTCGCAGTCACTTTTCACCCCACCCCACCCTACCCTACCCAACCCACGTCAACACCATCCAGGTCTCTTGCGCCACATCAAATCGACAAACTACCACCACCAAAACTACAGCAACAAGTCTACCTCTATCGTACTACCACTTGGACCTCATCCACAATGACAACCACTAGCACCACATCTACCTCCATCACACCGCCACTATCTCCACCATCCGAACTTTACCTACAACTACCGATGGTCGTCAAATTTATAGCCATTCAATGATTGCCACCTCGAATTTTGAACTCACCACCATCGTCTGAATCGAACTGGAGATGGAAGGATTGGAGACCTCAACACTACACTAGTACTTTTAATCTTCACCGATGACTTGAAAACGCGAGCGGCGAGGGGCTTTGAGATGATGTGTAAATACTTTTAATCTAAAAATAGAAAAATCAACAAACAAATGGAAATGGGTAGCTTGAGATAATCATATCTTTTAAAGTTTTAGGAATCGAAATGCTCATAAATGTCATATCCTTTAAAAACTATGAATGCTGAATAAAAAAAAATGAAAAACTAGATGTAGAAAGATACAAACACTAGAGTTAGGGGTAGACCCGGGATCCTGCGGGTCACGTGCCCACAACTTTTAAGAATTTTTTTTTTTAAAGTCATATTTGGTATTGATTGAAATCTAAATTTTAATCTAAATCAAAGTTAACAATTAATTATAATAACATATTTTATGGAATTCATAACTGTTTTAACTTTTACCAAAATTTACTAAAAAAATTGATTTTAACCTCCACCAAACAAGAGCAAAATCACAATAAATTGGAATTTCGATAACATGCTAATTTTAAAAATTCTCCGACGATCGTACGCTAATCGAATCTACAAATTACTTATGTCATTACAAAATTTATTTCAAGAACTACATTATGGGCATATCGAATGATCCAAACAGATATCAAAAATAATTGAAAATACATTAAACGTGAGTTTTAAAGAAAGACGCTTAACTCGCATTTTTTTAAAAAAAATCAATTATTTCATTAACATTGATTATTTTTGCGATACAAATTTCTCAATGTAATTTTCATAATTTTATTAGGAAATTTTATATGCAATATGACATCAAAATTTTTTGATATTTTACATCCGAAAAAGTCACATTCCATAAAAATTTTCGAATGCAAAATTACATGGGGTATGATTTTCTTGGATGCAAATTTTCGATTGTAAAATTTCTCCAAACTTTTTTGCAAGTTCGATTGTGCCCCCTGACTTTAAAGTTCTACGTCCGTCCCTTACTAGAGAGAGAAATACACGATTGAGGAGGGGTGGCCATTGATTGATAAATTTGCAGAGAACTTTTGTTCGTTGGTAATTCTGTGGCTGGTTTCTGGTGATAGTGTCAAAGTTGGTGGGGGTAGTCACGAATTGTGTTGTAAAATAGAGGGAGATGTGCACCTATTTTTGAAAGAAAAATTTTTGTACATGATTTTTGAAAGAAAAAATTAAAAAAATAAGTGTAGGTGTAATTTCCTCTTTTCAGAAAATCACAATTAAAAGTAGTTACACTCCAAGTAGATCTACACCATCGCTCCACCATTACCATCAGAACTGCACGACTACCGATCACCACCATGACCGGTGAAGGAGATGATGGCCACGGTTACAACATGGTGGTGGTGGAGCATTGTGTTGAGGATGGCGACAAGGGGTTGGTGGTTGTATTTCTAGTGTTTGAGATTAATCTTCCTTCCTTTTTCCCATCCTTTTGTAGCTACTTTAATACGCTACATTGAGAATAAGAAACAATGGGATCTAAACATTAAAAGGATTTTATGATATAATTTCTCCTCTTAAATACTAAACTTTATCAATGTTCTAAAAAGCACGTCTAGACGCGAAGCGTGATGAAAACGTTTTGCTATGAGTCTAAGCAAAAATTAAGCAATCAACGTTGTTGTTGACCGCTTAATGCTCGCTTAGACGTGTCTAGATGTTCCTAGGCGCGGTTAGCCTAGGCGAAAATTAAACGGTCAACGTTGTCGTTGACTGATTAATGCTCGTCTAGGCGTGCCTAGACGTTCCTAGGTGTGTCTCAGGCCTAAAATTTAAGGAGACTCATTTTTTTTCTTTTTTTTTTTAAAAAAATAAAACCCACATTTCAGACTGAGTAACACACTATATCTTCAAAATTCAAAAAATCCAGACTCCAGATAACCGAGAAGGCGGAAAAACGGAAAAAAAAAACGAAAGAACGGCGCAAAACCTCTCAATTTCTCCGCACACCGCACTGATTTGAGTATCAGGTATATATAACATTAGAAGATTATTGTGCTTTACGTTGTATTTGTAATTTTAGGGCATGTGATCCTTAGTATTTTGTGATTCTTAGTAAATTTTGCTTACAATTATTTTTTTTTCTTGTGTTTCCACTTGTCTCTGCTTTTGTGTTTAATTTCAATTATTATTAGTTTGTCAAATGAATAATAAGAATTTGTATTGTTTAGATAAGATTTTTAAGCTACAAGCTATCTACTGTATGTAATTATGATTTTGAAACTTATCTTTATGTAGGAATTACTAAGCAAATACAATATTTTATAATTTTAGATGTTTGGTATATTATTGAATTTTTTTACAATGATTAAAAATTAAAAAACGTTTTTTTACGCATAAGCTTCGCCTAGGCTTATAAAGCTTGAAACTTGGCATTCACGTCTAACCACACTTTACTCTTTTTAGAACACTGAAATTTATACATACTCCAACACTTGAGTTGAAAAATATAATTTTTTGCAAAATAATTCTCAACCCCTAATCTAGACAATAAAAAAAAAAATTGTGATTCCTGCCCATTTGACATGGTTTTTGAAATCAAAATGAGTCTTTGAAATTCAGAAGTTGCTTCTGGAGTCGTTTGACTAATTTTATGAAAGTGTTTTTTATAAGTAAAAGAGTTTTTAGAGAAATTTGGTCAAATATGACTTTCTCTAAAAGTACTTTCGAAGTAAAAAAGTATTTTCGAAGTAAAAACGTGCTTTCAAAAATTAGTTTTCAAATGAAAAAATAAGGTAACTTGTTCTAAAATTTCTTTTATAAAAAACAAAATTAAAAGTAAAAATCATGTCAAACGAATTTTATCCTATGGATTACTTTACCGGCACGACTTTTGAGCAGCTGCTTTAAATCATGATCTGGAATAAAGGAATTGTTGTTATATATATGAAAAGGATAATGCTCCCCCCTATTGGGCCACTGATTCCCTCAAATAGGGGTACCGCCACTGATTCCCTCCAATAGGGGGTGCCACATCATTTGGGCACCCCCCTTTTGTCAATCAATTTGGACACTGTAGCATGGTTCATATGAAAATAGTTTCTATAATTTGCATATTAATTTTTCTATGTGCATATCAGTTTAATTCCCAACCTTTCAAGCTTGGAGTTCTCAATCTAATCCCAATCATAAAGGGCAATATTAGGGAGGGGACCTTAGATAAAAGCACCACAATTTTTAATATTTTTCTTATTTATTTAAATAGTCTTAAATAAAATTACATAATTAGTGTTTTGATATACTTTTTAATAAAAAAAAACTTATTGTTACACTACAAATATAAACCTAATTCTTTTTTTCTTTTTCCTCGACATCTGACTGCACATAAATTTTCTGTCGACGACGACTTTTGCTTTTTTCCACGGCAAGAAGATAATTTCTTTCTTCTCACAGTAAATATTGAAAATTTTGACAATTCAAAGAGAAAATAATACTAATTTCATCTTCTGTGTTCCAATCTCTCACCAGCTACAATGGAATTTCTCGTGTCCAAATCGCTGCCCATAGGAACTAATTTCATGCTTTTTTAAAAAAAAAAAACTATTTTCCATTTAACTTTGCAAAATACTCTCTTTTGAACTCCATTAATTTCTCTCTTAAATTTGAAGGATGAGAAGAAAAAATGTCATTGCGAGTGGGTTATATCATGGTGAACGTAACAACTCTCAACCCATTAAACAAAAGCGACAACTACCCATGGCCTTCGTCTTCTTCGTGGTAGCCCCACCAGGGCCGTCCTTCTCGGTGATAGCCCCACCAGGGCCGTCGGCCCCACCAAGGCCGTCCTTCTTGGTGGTAGCCCCACCATGGCCGTCCACATCTTTCTCCGTTGAGGATTAATATTAAAATGATGACTACACCATAATTTTTTTGATTAGAAATATAATCGTAAACTTGTTGGGTGTATTTATTAAAAATATATTTTAAATGTGGTGTGATTATAATATGGTATAGGGAGTAAATTTCGTGGTGGTGATATAATTATCCTTGGATAAATATTATTATATTCTTAAAAGATTGTCATAAAAGTCAACTGCAAATTAATTAGTAACAATTTTTAATTTTTTAATCTCTGATTAAGTAAAATTGTTAAATATATCCACTCATTTAAACAATATTTACTTTTTTTTTTAAATGGTACGGAAACATATGGAATCTGAAGTACAGTCCCCTCCTTAAAAATGAAATTTCGAGGATCGAAAAGTGTGTTTTTAAGGAATAATCAACATTAATTTATCTAATGATGATTGACGACTTACTTAGAAAATAATGTGTACTGCGATTAATTAGACGACCATCATATATTAACAAGATTTTAATTTAATTAATCACTTGAAATGACATCGAACATTTTGTCGTATATAAAATTTTATTCACATTCTATACACTTCACGACTAAGATATTCTGAAAATACTTTATTTTCTAAAAATATTTTCTCGACGATGAGTGCTTTGCATGTCAATTGAACAAGTTGAAATTGAATTTTCTAGTTGCATTTCTAGTATATGAATACGTGAAACTAGATTGAGCATGAACTAAACTTGTAGTGCCATACTCTCGACTCAAATTTGCACGCTCTTGCGGAATGTTGAAACTTTTGGGAACCACAAGAAAATTAAGCTCTTTTTTGAGTCCTATTTTTTTTTTAAATAATTTCATTTTCAATCACACATTTTTGAATAAAATAATATTAAACGTAACTTGAAAAAATTTCTTCGTTTTTAAACACACATTTTCCCAATCACTATTCTAAAATACATTTTTCATAGGGGTGACAATCGAGTCGAATCGGCTTGTCAAAAACGAGCTACGAGCTGCTCGAGGCACCATCCGAGAAGGCCAGGTCGTTTTGGAAGCGAGCGGCTCGTGGACTCATAAAAAATGTGAGAGAAAACTAAAAAAATTATTTTTTTAAAAAACACAAGCTCGTGGGCTCGGCTCGACTCGACAGCTCACGAGCTCGACCCTTGAGCACGAGCCGAGCCGAGTTCAAGGGGCTCGGCTAGGCCTATTGTCATCTCTAATTTTCCCCCCAAGATGAGGCTCAAACAAAGGTTAACTTTTTTTAAATATATATATTTCCAAAAGGTGGGAGGTTGTCGTTCTAAATTTTTCATTTACTCTAATGTTTGATATAACATGCACAACTTATGAGTATCTGACCTATCGACCTAGTTAATGGTAATAATTAATTCGATCTATAATATTTTTTTGTTAAATTTATTAAAGTAGACGCGTCCGCTCAATTGAGAGTATTTTAATCTTAAAAAGGTCGATCCATGTCCTAAACATACAAAAAGGTCAAAGCCGTATGGTCCAATGCAATTCCTAGCATTACTCAAACCTTGTACTTTTAAATAAACCCTTTAGTTTAATAGGCATTTTAAATAACAAAAATGTACGCTAAGACATGATCTGTCTTATTCAATCTATAATTCTTTTTTTTAAAAAAAAAAACTTGTAAATTGGTTATGCAAAATTAAGAAAAATTACAATTATAGTCCCTGATATTCTACGTATTCACATTTGGGTCGTGCTTCTATTTTTTATTTTTTTTTTCGTCAAGTAACTCTCCTTGTGCCCATTAATTACGTTAAAAATAAGTCTTTTCTCTCTTAAACTCGAGTTAATCGAATTTTAATTAGAGCGCAAAGACGATTAGTTCAATCAACATAAGTACGACAATAAATTAGAAAGAAGGTGACAACATAAATTGAAGAAAAAAATAAAGAAGATGCTTACAAAATGAGGCATTTCAAAGGGATTGGATCATATATGCTTAGAACAAGGACTACTTTTATTGCCATGTCTTAAGATTTTCATTATACCGCGATGAGATATGCGATGCCAAACATGGCTCCGTATCGCCAAAATTGTAGTACTTCAATGACTGTTACAAGAAGCCAACCATGTGGGGGACAGGTGGCACAATGATGATGACTTGGCTGCTGACCTGATTGTTGGTTAATTCTTTGACTTGTTTGTTGAATCGGTGACTGCTGCTTCTATTTTACAAAAAACGCGTTTTTTGTATTTGTAAAATGTGACTTCTTTAGTGGTTTTTAAAGACATATGATGTCGCCAAGTGTCAATCCTAACAACCGTTGAATGGATGATTTTCTGGTGACTTTTGATATACATTCATTGCTTAGGGTTTGGGTGCCGAGTTCATTTTTTTCATCTCTCTTTGACCTTTGTAGTTCTCTCGTCTCTCTCTCACTCAAAAGGTAGAAACTTCGTTTCGATTTTTCAGACACTATCTACTTGATATACATCTCGAGTGATTTGTATATTGTTGAGTGTTGCGTTTTTGAGTGAACGGTTGTATAGATCGAAAAATTTGCTTTATGTAATATTGAATTATTCATTTTGAGTGCTCAGAAAGTATATCTTGGATGGTTTCTTTGCTTCCGGTTATAATATAGTGGTTTCTTCCGATGACGAAAGCTCAAAAGGGAATTATGAACTTTATGTTTTGAACCTTTTGCCTTGTGGCGAAAATTCTTGTATTCTTTATTATTAGCACTTTATCGTTCCGTGATTTTTTTGGTAAAGTTGCCTAATAAGTTGAACTTAATCTTAACAAACCAATTGTGACCCGAAGTATGAAAGGACATAGAAAGTAATAGTTTTTTTTCTTCTTTTTAAGCTCTCGACCTCTCAGCGGATTAAGTTTTTCGTTCTAGACATTCATTAATCGAATGTCCGACAATACACTCTTCCTCTTTACTTTGTATTTTATTTCAATCAACAATCCACCGTAACAATGTGTAGAATTATATTTCTTGAAGAAATAAAAATTTCTCCCTACCGTCCAAAGACTCCCAACCCATGCTAATAAATGTGCTTGTGAAAGAATTCACATTCACATGCCTAAACAAAAGGTACAATTTTAATTGGTGACATGTTCACATGTCTTGCCATGGCCTAAATAGTTTTGGCAGATTTGCAAGATTTGGTTGGTATAATATGTACCCTACGTGTTAAAAAAGTGCACCTTCCCTAACGGTATCACCACCCTTCGATTAAATGGGCTAGCAATTTGATCAATAAATATGTTTACATTAAGAATTTTGGGACAACGGGTAGATGGGAATCAAAGCAACACGTGTACATGTACTCCTTAACTAGAAAAATGATGACGATGATGAAAAAATCATTAAAGTTCGCATAGTCGAGTTTTTGCGATTATAAATTGTATAATGATTTAAGGAAGAATAATATCGAGATTGACAACTCTTTGTCGATTGGATATGATTACATCGTTATGTTGCTTTCGATATGTTGAGTCTCCGAACAATTAGGGCCCATTTGACGAATTTCTTTGAAAAGTTAAAAGTTATCTCGGAAATTAAAAAGTTGCTTTTAAATATGTTTAAATCATTTTCTGAAAGTATTTTGTCCGATTAGGAGAATTTTTATAAAGTAACTTACTCAATAAATTATTTTACAAGAAGTAAAAGTCATGCCAAACAGACCCTTAATTTGGGTTACTTCAAATGTAAGGTTCTTTCTTATCCAATCGTAAGACATACAAGCTCGATGATACAATATATATTGTCCGACCATTTTCCACATTCCCGAGTTTCTTAACATTAATCAATAATAACTTGACTGGATTTCATAGTATGATTACACATAGAAAAACTAAAATAGATTTTTTTTTTACTTCATTAATTACAAATTGACAAAACAATCATGGTACGTGTACGTCATTTTTTACATTGTGACACGTGACAACACATCATTGGACTGTTTAAAAAAAAAGTTTTTTTCGCCCATAAATTTTTGAATACAAGGAAAATATCAACTAAATTTTAAAGGATAGAATGCACATTTAGCATTATTGTTGANAGTTGACTGGATTTCATAGTATGATTACACATAGAAAAACTAAAATAGATTTTTTTTTTTTTACTTCATTAATTACAAATTGACAAAACAATCATGGTACGTGTACGTCATTTTTTACATTGTGACACGTGACAACACATCATTGGACTGTTTAAAAAAAAAAGTTTTTTTCGCCCATAAATTTTTGAATACAAGGAAAATATCAACTAAATTTTAAAGGATAGAATGTACATTTAGCATTATTGTTGACAAGAAGGTAAGATTTGTCAAAGTAAAAGAAAAAGCAGAAGCACATGGAGGCATTATTTGTTGACGAGACGGCAACGGAAATTGAAGATAAAACCGAAAAAGGAAGAAATCAATCATTCGGTTCTTCCACTGTTTCACGTGGGTGGGCTCTTTCGATTGTTGACGTTTGAATTAACAAACTACGTTTGCTTAATGTTTTCTTGATCCCCGATCTTTTATCCATTACATATACACTACCTCGACTCGTATTTAATTTCATAGAGAGTTCGATTTGGAAAAAAAAAAAGAGTTTAAGAACTAGATTGAATGATCATCTCAAGGTGATCTTTTTTATTGATTGGATGCTCCAGAGCATTTCCAATGCTATGAATTGCAATTTAGGTGGCATAAAGTAGAATGACTTTCGATTTGTGTAAAGTTGATTCACATGTTAGACGATTGTCTAAGGCTTCATATTTATTGAAAGCCTCCAATTATAACATTTACGATTTTTTTGTCTTTTTTCTTATGATGAAAAACCAAGTCAGTAAATAATCAAAAATAATTAATGATTACAAATAATTTTTTGTTTAACAATATCTGAAACATAAATAGTTTAATAAATTTATTTTATAAAAAAAATTGTAAATAAGAAAAATATAAAATTAAATACCAATTGAAAACAAAATAGAAGTTGAAGAACAAATGGATAATTTAACTTAATAGTCAATATCTAATAAAAATAAAAAATTGGAAGATTTTTTTTTTTTTTTTGATCGACGCCAATGGCTTCCCGTAAGTTACTAAAATAACGTCTATAATTTTTTATAGTATTACTAACGACATTGTCATTGATAATCTAAACACCTGTCAACAATCACACGTGGTATCGCCAACGATAACTTTGCTTAAATCACCAATAGTAATACCGCTAGTGATTGTCAACGGCTTTCATCGTTGAGTAAAGCACCATTGGGATCCCAACAATGTAAGTCAACATAACGTCGATAATAGTTACGAGATATGTCGGTGATTACCAAATGTATCATTGTCTGCAATTCTATCTAAATCATAAACAATATTAGTAGTTACGAATAATAATGTTACTCTAAAACTGCCTTTTACCTTTGTCTTTGTATGATGTGAATTCACGTAACAATGGTAGCTACGGAACTTACACGAGATTGATTCAACCCAAGAAAATAAAAAAATCAGCGTTTAAGCTTGATTCAAAAATATTGAATCAAGGAATCAACACAATCATTAACAATATGTTGATCCATGATTACAAGACTCAAAAATCTCACTCGATTTGTTTGAACGCCACAAGAAATATTCTTGATAAGTTCACAATTAATTCAATAAAAAATGAGAAGAAAGCAATATGTTTTGCAGTAAAATCTCTCAAATTGTATATTTTACAATTAATAGAATGAGTCATATTTATAGG
>CAIGRH010243966.1:0-14690 GCA_903798295.1 Fraxinus nigra | reverse complement strand
CAAGTTTCCAGCTCGAGAAAAAGATAAGCAAACAATTCTTAAATTACCCCATCTGTCCGCGATGAATCAAAGTGAATTCCAACTTCCGGCGCTTTTCATCTCAAACTCTATATAATCTATTAAAAGGCAAACACTAATTACTAACAATACAGATTGAACAGCATAAATTTCCTAATGGATGAAAGACTAGCACCAATCTTTTAAAAGCATACGATTTTCTGATCAAACGTATTGGATCACATACCAACTAAATGGGACTATCACAAACAAATGTATGCAAAAGACCACCACTCATTTTGGAAAACATACAATTCCAAGAATCAAACAAATTGGATATTCGTAACTAAATAACGAGGTCGAACTTGGCTTTCCAGCACCAGCATGGAGAAATACGAACATGCGATACCACACATGCAAACATGCACAGATTATGTTCATGTAGTCATCACTTTGCTCGCAAAATAGATTTTCTTAACTGTATAAAGTAAACATTAACAGGAAGAATTCTTTAATTTCGAAAATTAATAAGATAAATACGACTAAACAAAAAAAAAATCCCCCAGAAACAACGCGCAAACAAAACTTCATGAAAAACAAAATTATAAACCAATTATTTGTCTACGTACTATTCAGCGAATGTTTTTTCCGGAAATTGGTGGAACCGGTGGAGACAGCAGACAGGCGGTGATAGTGAATAAAGGGAGAGGACTGGAATTTTTTTATGAGAGAGAGAGAGAGGGGGAGGAAACGTGGTTTAGCTGATCTTCAGGCTAAAGCTTTTCTTGCAAAATCCTTGTATGTTTGTTGATCTCCATAATCTCTTGACAAGTTGACTTAATTTTCTAAACATGGTCAATATGCCCACTTAAACAGACACACTTTCGGAATATTAAGGTTGTGTATGTTTCTGTTGGAAAGCATAATTTTTATCGTTAGTTTCAAAATGTAGCCGCAGTTTTTGACTTGTTCTCTCACGGCTGGGTCCCATTTTTGAAAATAACGGACTGAAAATTGATTTTTTTTGTAAAAACAATCCCCACCAAATAGACCTAAATCCGTACTGTTTTAAGAATGTAAGCTTCTCCTAAATGTCATTAACAGTGATTTGAGGATCAAGAAATTGCAACTTCAAATCTTTCTGCACGAGTGTTGAATAGATTACCATAACATCTGTACTTAAACATCACCGAAACTCTCTTTAAAATTTCAGAAATTCAATGACATTATCTTATAGTTTTTTCTTCTTATATACTTCTACTTTCATCGAGCAAAAATTATAATCTACTTCTTTTCCATTATATTTTTCTGAGAAGTGCAACGCATGTTCGTGAGACTTAATCTTTTAAGTGATATAAATTATTTACAAAGCTTGTTAAGCTGAACAAAATACAATACATGGTACTGTCTTATCACAAATCTCGAGAGCTCATTTAGGCCCCGTTTGGTAGTGATTAAAATCCAATTAAAATTGAAAATATAGCCGTTATTAGGTTACACTCATCTAATAAAAGTCAATAATAACGGCTAATTTTTCAATTTTAATCTGATTTTAATCTCTATCGAACGGCCCTTAATACTAATAGACATTTTTTTTTATGCTTGCATTAATTTCATGCACTTCCAAATTGAAATATTTTCTTACAAGATCCTTCAATATTTGTTGGTTTCCACAATCTCGTTACATTGTATTTATCTCAAGATTGTGCTCAACAAGTTGACATTTAATTTCCTCAACTTGGCCTATAAGCTTTTTCTTGCCTAACTTTAATTGAACCAACCTAGTTAGCATCCTACGGCCAAGATATCGAAACTTTACCTTTTCAAGCTTGCATTAATAATCTCCAAAAAGTCAATACCATTGCTTTCAGGATCATTAAATTATAACCTCGAAACTTTCTTCACGATAATAGAAAAGATTACCACAAAACATATAGCTAAAATTTCACGATAACTCCCTATAAAAGATTTAAGTTGTTATAAATTCAATAAAATAAGTAGTCTAATACATTGGTACTCCATTCTTTCTTTTTACTGATTATATGCTTCTTAGTTTATCTAGGAATATTTTACTTATCCATTAAGAATAATGTTTGATAAGTTCAACGCAAGTGCTTCCCACTTGTGATCTATAAGACTTTAGGGCCAATGCACGTGCTTTGTGATCAAGGACCATGCTGCATGTACCAAATTTTGTTGCATAATCCCTTATTGACAACTCACAATAAGGGGGTGAGGACCACATCTTGGGGTTTTTTTTTAGTCACACGGGGCTCGCGTGCACGTGAGAGGAGGTAAACAATTCGGTAGATTTTTCTAGCTACAAATATCTTTATCCATGTGATCAATATCATTTATTGGCAACACTCGTTTTTATATGATTTCATTAATTTCCTGCATTTGATACTCGAAAAGGAAGCAATTTCATGATTCTTCATCTCTTTAGCTGATCTAAGGAGCAAAAGCTTTTCTTGCAAATTCCATATATGTTCATTGATTGATCTCCAGAATATCTTCATCCAACTTATATATCTCCAGTACATGACAATTTGACTTTTAATTTTCTCAACATGGTCAAATTGCTTTTCGTGCCTATCTTCAATCGAAACCAACCCACTTTCAGAATACAAAATCCGTACAGTTTTAAACCTGCAAGAGTCTCCTAAATGTCCTTAACAATGCTTTGAGGAACATAAAAAAGCAACTTCAAATCTTTCTGAATGAGCGTTGAATAGGTTACCATTAAATCTATACTAAACATTCGCGGAAACTCTCTTTAAAATTCAGAGATCAGAAATTCTATACAATTATCTTAGGGTGTGTTTGATTACATTTATTTTCTATGAAAAATGTTAGTTTTCCATCCAAATTCCTACTTTGGAGTGTTTGATTGCTATTTTTTTTCTTGAAATATTTTCCAACTTTTAAAAATATGCCTAATTTTCCCTTTTTTTTTTAGGGAAATTATTTTCTTTAGAGGAGCGTGTTTTTGTTTTCCTTAAAACAAGGAAAATATTTTCTATGTCAATCAATATACTCTTATGGTTTATCTTATTACATACTTCTATTTTTATTGATAAAAAATTATAATTTACTTCTTGTCCATTAAGAATAATATTTGAGAAGTTCAATACTCGTGCTTCTTGCGTGCGACCTATAAGATTTTTAAAGTAATATAAAATACATGTAAAGCTTCTGGAGTTGATCGAATACAATACATGATATCATTTTATCGCTATTCTTGAGCTCATTTATTGCAAATATACATTTTTTTATGTTTTCACTAATTTCGTGCACTTTAGACTTAAAAGAAGTAATTTCACGATACGTCATTTCTTTAGCACGATCTAACAATTTCAAGATTTTCTTGTAAGTTCCTGATATATTTGTCAATCTTCACAATCTCTCGATCCGTCTTATTTATCTCAAGATTATGCTCAACAAGTTGAATTTTACTTTCCTCAATTGATCAAACCAACCTATAAAATGGCCACACTACCAAGATATCAAATCCATACCTTATGAAGCTTGAAAGTATCTCCAATACGTCAATACTTATTTTTTGAAGATCATTATAATGTAACCTCGAAGCTTTCTCCATAACAATGAAAAATATTATAAATATATTATTAATGAAATCAAATATAGACATGCAGACCGGTTCCTTTGGAATAGTACGAATATGATTAGCAAGTCTTAAAATACATATTTCCGGAGATTTTTCTGTATGTATGACGGAGTCTTCAGAGTCTTGGATATCAATTTTCTTCCTTGTGAGAGCAGCATCCATGCAGGACTCAAACTCAAGGAGCTGTGTGAAAAGAGCAGATTCGAGCAAAATTGCAGCCACTCTTTCCTGTAACTGCTTCTCGTGAAGCTTCTGCTTCTTCCTGCAAGCAGCAGCTGAAGCATCCATTGTCCTCATAGGAGAAGCCGTATTGGTAGGAGAGAAGCCAGTCGGCCGCACAGGTGGTTTCTGCATAAACCTTTTTGCACTGGCACTGCCAGCTCCAGAAACAGAGGGCGATGGCGAACACAAATTTTCCCTGCTGGAATGTGCTAGGTTGAATGAAAACCCTTGAGCAGCTTGCAACTGTGGTTGGAATTGAGCATGGGCTGCCTTCAATTGAGCTGAGGCATGAGCCTGAGCCTTCGACTGAGCTTGAGTTAAGGCCTGTGCATGAGCTACATTGAGCTGAGACTGCTGAAAGTGCCCCAGAAAGACAGATCCAACTCGCAGACATAGCTAAATTTAAACAATTAATTACCTTAGATAATCCCTTTTCACGTTTTTTATTTAATTCTTTAATTATTTAAAAGGAAGGTAAATTCATCATTTTACAAGAATTTATAGAGAAAATGGATGAAAATATTGTATCTTGCAAGGTTTGGATGATATAGCCTATAGCAGTGTATAGCATCAAAATGAAAGGTTAGGATTGTAAGTTAAAGAGTTATTTTGCGCCAATTATCCGTAAAATAATCGTATCCATTGATATTTCATTCGTTCTTGCTGCCTATCATATAATTCTAATTTTATCTAAGAAAAACTATAATTTACTTCTTGTCCATTAATAATAACTTTTGTTGAGTGCAATGCACGTGCTTCTCGCGTGCGATCGATAAAATACAAAGCTTGTTAAACAGATGTCATCATATTCGCATTAGAGTCATCGGTTGAAACTTTGTTTGCAAAATTGCAGTATATGCATGAAAATTTCAACTTTACAGTATGTATATTGATAAGGGCATTTAATCGGGCCTAGATTCTTACATATTTAGTCCATATTTGATAAAAATTAAAATCCTAATTTTAATCGCGTATTTTATGAGACCCAAAACTTTTTTCAATCACACGTTTCAGAATAAATCTGCAGGTACATGCGATTTTGCACAGGAAGACACAAAACCAAGTACTTATAGTATTTCTCCACATTTCATCAACTTTTATCAAAACATACTAAAAATTAGATTTTAATCCCCCGGCAAATAGACGCTTATTATTATTTTGAGCAAATATCTACTTAATTTTAGTTAAATTTTGTTAATTGTAAGTAAAATTTGGATTGAACGAGTTTAGATGAAGTTGGATTGAAGCAGTACAAAATTTGAGGAATTGGGGGACCAAAAATAATTAAGTCTTGAAGATGAGAATATGCCACGCAAATAAAGAGGACCTAGATGCACAAGAATTTAATATGGAAGACCGAAGTGCACTTATAACTATCAAAAAATTCAGCTTTTGTGGATACCTAACTATACTCAAAGTCCACATTGAAAATGCTTTATGACTCCCTTTTATAGTTATTTTAGACTTATTATATCGAAATGGATCTCCTAATCACACTACGATAGGTGATGAGAGATAATAGTTATTTACAAAACAAATTACATTACAATAGGTGGTATAATTTGTTTTGTAACTAACTATTATCTCTCTTTTATAGTTATTGTAGTGTACCCGTCACTCGGGTGCTTAACATAAGCGAAGCAACACATAATTATCAAGATAAAAAAGTTAGGGTTTGAAGATTTTTGAGATTAAAGAAGATTGTTGGTACAAGATGCAATTCTATCCATTATCAAAATTTCAAAACCCGGTTATAATCTATACTCTTTTATTGTTTTTTCTCTCATTACCATGAGTATCTAAATTCATAGTCAGGGCAAATAATATAATCTATGTATAAACCTTTAATTTAGTTTTCAAGATTTCAGTAGTTTAATTTTTATGTGTTGATTTTATTTATAAATTTTAATGCCTTGAATTACTTGGTCAATAATGCAATGATCTTATGAATCCATAATAAGTCGAGAGGTGAGTTATAAGCTTAGATCACATAGTATACTTCGAAAACTAGTATAAAAAGCGTAGATACATCTTTTCTAGTTAATGCGGTCGTTACATGAATTCTTAGATATTTAAAGCGTTAATTAAGATGTATTCAAATTGACATAGATATATAGAATTAAATAGAATCAATTTGAACTCGAGAGAGAGAGACATAAATTAAATAATGGGCATCGACACCCTAAATTAACTTAGCGGCTTCACCACACCCCACTACTAACTTAAAATATGAACTCAAGTATCTTTAAAATCAACATTGTCCAAATACACGTTATCATCCTTTTCATCTAAAAAAATTGAGTTTGCAGTTCGAATACTATAAGAAAGATGACAAATGCAGCAAAAATAACAATTTAGAAGTTGGGTATTACCATAAGTTCGAGTACTAGTAAATCGGGGAAAGCCGTCGAACATGAAGAGAAATCTTCAAGATTCCCTTGTAAGTTATAACTAAATTTTTGAAACGGTAGTAAAATAATAAATTGTACAACAAAAGATCGGTACATAAAACAACTTGTACATATAAATTTTCACCCTAATATATGTAAAATTGTTGTTACATTTACTCTACCTAAAAAATGGACCTGAACCATGCAAATATGACAATTTGAGCACATAAACACAAGACAAGAATCAAGAATTACAATCAATAATCAAGAAAAAAAGAATTCAAGAATCAAGACTATGGATCAAGAAGCCAAAATCAAGATCAAGAACTTAAGAATCAAAAGAGCCAATATTCGAGAATCAAGATTTAGTATTAAAGAATTATCTCAATAAATTTAAGGTATGTTCCACACTTTATAATTTTCTTGATGATTTGATTAGAGTATCTCGACAATAAAGTAATTAGATTTCAAGTTTTGAGATTTACAATTCTATAAAAATTCTAACAATGTACGTTCTATTGATATGACATTTCTACAAACACGACTCTAGACAATGTCTGGGAGGTCATGTGCAAATATAGGCTATAATGTGACATCATTGAGCTTGATTAATGAGACGTTAGCATTGGCCATGTGTCAAGCATTCGGAGAAGCTTAGCTGCAACTCTTGGCCTATAAATACTTACAATTTTGTCCTACGAAGATAATTGATTTTTGGTAATTCTCATTCTAGAAATATTAACCCCAACTCCAGCATTTCTTTTCCTATTCTTGTTTCTCCCATACTAAATTATTTGTCCGTTTATTGACATAACGTCAAAACATTACAATCATAGCCATCCCTACCTTGATTAGAGAAACCTTGTTCTACGCTTCTAACGTTTGTATCTAAGTTTGCGGGTGTTACTTATAACAACAAACGACAATCTATTTTTAATGTATTTGAGATCAAAGTTTATAAATCATCGCATTTTAATTTCCCAAACAAGGTGTCATGTCAGTTACGAAGTATTTCCCGCCTAATTTTTGCTTAGTTATCCCAGTAGGAGAAAAACATAGCAAAATAAAAAGAATAATTCTATTCATAGTCAACGACCACGGTTGTCATCGTCCGTGACAGCTTGTTGTTTGAGATATTAATTCATATGATTATCTGTTGTCTCAAATAAAAAGTTAATATCTCAAATGACAAGTTACTACATGATTATAGTTATTTGTCGAAAAATCTACCAAAATTAACAACGGATTCACAAAATTATTTTCTGTTTCCAGTTCTTTCCATCAAATACTTGATTAATTCCCCGTGTTAATTATTTTTCTTTTCTTCAATCATTTTCTCCAGCCAAACACACCCTTAGAATTATTCCCCACCGACCTGGACCAAGTTGCCGCTTTTCCAAAAAGTACTACAATTTCAGCCTGATACGGAACACAAAAAGCTTGGGAAAATTGCACCATTGGTCTCAAAAATATTTTCCAGTATGAAGTAGGTACCTTACTTTTAAGAATAACAAAGTGGTCCTCAACAAGAGAAACTATTTAAAATCTTTTTTAAGTTGTCACCTTATCCTAAGCCTAAACCCATTTCTTAAAACTTATTTTTCTTTAAATTTATTTTTAATAATATTTCATGGATTTATAACTTTTATTAACTTCTCAACTACATATTTTATAAATTTTTATTAAAATTTATCAAACTTTTGAGTTTTATTAAAACCAAACGGGGGCTAAGTTTCATTCCAGTCTTGAGTTAGTGTCCTAAAATTTGAAGTACCATACGTCACTATGAAGATCGCATGATGGTTTATTTTCGATTATGATAATTTTTGTAACTAAAGATTAAATATACAATTATAATGGAAGATCAAGTTGTTAAGAATTAATCTACTTGTACAATACTTTTGTACATTATGAATGACATCCCCTATGTGCAACAGTTTAAGAAGTTAGATCAATGATCTGAAGAAGTGCGTTTAAAATCAATGGCATTGATTGCTGCCACATCAAACAATTTCAAATTTAATGTCATCCATAATATACATGAAGCAAAGCAAATTTGTTAATTCTTAAAGGATTGACTGTAATTATTCATTAGAATGGTGGAAAATAAAATTATTGAAGATCAACTCACTCATTTTAAAGGATAAACGGTAGATACTCTACAAAACACTATTGATTGACATGTCGGTAGGGCTACCAATGGTTTGGATTCTGGTTCAAATCAAACGAAATTAATGAGATCGATTTAGGATCTTAGTTCGGTAACCCGCTCAAGATCTGAATTCAATAATTCGTTAACTAAATAAATTAAATATGGATATAGGTTCCGATCCGATAACAATTCTATCCAATTTGTTATAATAATATAATATGTTTGATATATTATCGCATAATTCATTACACATATTTTTTTGCATTTTGGAAATTTTGTTATACTTTACACATAATTTTCAAATAATAAATAATATTAGATAATATTATAATATTGTTAATTGAAATATTTGAAGAGTTTTAAATTTTTATTGATTAAAATAAGATTAAATAAATAATTTATTTATTTATTTTATAAATTAAACAATCAAGGGGCCGAACGTTAGACTTGTTTTCGTTGTTCCCAACTTCCCACTTCCTAAATCGGATACTCGCTAGAATATTATAGAATTTGCAATCTATAAATAGGTGTGTCAAAAATTGGATAAAAAGCTATATGAGCCTTTTAATTTTGGGGTTTAGAAGTTGACTAATATAAAAATTTTATTTTCCTAATTTCTTCAATTTCGGATCGAATATTCGATAACATAGGAAATCGAATATGAATTTAATAATCAAATATTTGTTGGATTATCCGATCGAAAAGGATAATTATTTTTATCAGATCGGATCGGATATAGACAAATTCCATCTATATATGATTCATGTACAACCCTATTGTCGAGCTGATCCGACACCAAGTAGACCACAAAAAAAAAAGGTTAGCCACACCCTAAGGACTCAATATGAAAGAGAAAGATGTTCATTTAACCCCAAAAGTAGTTAGGTTTCTCATTGGGTCAGACGAGAATAATGTACAACAAGATCATTTCTATCCAACACCCTCCTTCTCATGGAGCCTTATGTGGATGTTATCGCTCATACAACTCCCCGTCAACAAGCAACTATCCTTCCTCTACAAGGAATGTAAGTGTGGATGAATCAATATAAAAAAGAGGAATTCATTTTTTTATTTAAGTTCTTCCCAAATACAAGGCATACATACTAGGGTTGTCCGTGGGTTGGTTCGGTTCTGCTCGATTTTTCCAAAAATTTTGGGTATTTAATAAATGGACCCGTCGGGTCCAAATATAATTATGGAACCGTTCGGGTTCGGTTCGGTTCTATGTCATAATTAAAATTTTTATTATTTACAACAACACTACAAAAATATAACTAATGACATTTCATTCGTAACTTTTACAAATTAACGTAGCTCAATTCAAAAATATATAAATAACTAATTGTCGAATAACATTAATTCAATGCATACAAATACCAAAAATTAGATATTAATATTAAAATGTTGGTGATCCATATTAAAAAATTGAGGCTCAATGCTTCATATATATGAAATGATCTAATTTAATTGATTAATTTGTTAATTTATTTAGAAAAAATAAAATAATTCAATTAATTCAATAAAAAAATAAAAAAAATATTTAATTTCGGTTCTTATTCGATTTTTCGATTCTTGGTCTAGAACCGAAACTCGATCCATACCCATCGGTTTTCGATTCAGGTACCCGTTTGAGTATTTAATTTATGAAGAACCGCTCGGTTCGGTTCGGAACTTTTGGACAAATTCGATCTATATATGATTCATGTACAACCCTATTGTCGAGCTGATCCAACATCAAGTAGACCACACCAAAAAAAAAAAGTAGGTCACACCCTAAGGACTCAATATGAAAGAGAAAGATGTTCATTTAACCCCAAAAGTAGTTGGGTTTCTCATTGGGTCAGACGAGAGTAATGTACAACAAGATCATTTCTATCCAACACCCTCCTTCTCACGGAGCCGTATGTGGATGTTATCGCTCATACAACTCCCCGTCAACAAATAGCTAGCCTTCCTCTACAAGAAATGTAAGTGTGGATGAATCAATATCAAAAAGAGGAATCTTTTTTTTTTTAAGTTCTTCCCAAATACAGGCATACATACCCCTAATGGTGAGGGATAAACTTGCTCGTTTTTAAAAAGAGAGGATAAATATGCTACTATTTCAATATATTAGGGACTGGTGATTTTCTTAAAAGTTCTGCCGTTGAACAACGTTTCTCTCCGCTGAAATTTCTGTTTTCTTTCAAATAATTGTTTCGTAATTATTGAATTTTTCTCCACATCCATATGGATTCGATTCTCGTTGCCGTTTCACGAACTGTATTTCCACGTTCGAGTGTAATTCCCGACGCTGCTTTCAAGAATTTGCCTTGCATCCTCGCATACTACATCAGAAAGCCCGTTGTTGCTTATACTTCCACCTCACCCTGCCGACGGCGCCAACTCTCTGAATTACGCTGGCAATCGGCAGTCTCCACCTCTGACACCGCTGGTATCACCAATTCCGACCCTGTAAGCTCCTATTGTTTCTCTATATATGCGCGTCTGTAGGTAAAATGTTGTTCTATCTGCTACTAATGAGAGAGAGAGAGAGAGAGGGTGGGTGAGTGGGGGGAAGGGCTAAAAAGGAAAGGGATTTAAGTGAATCCCGTTAATTTATTTATGTCAAGTGTGCGTCAGAAGGATAAGAGTGAAGAATATTGTAGAAATTAATCACAAAAAAGATGATTATGTTCTGAAGCTAATTAGATCAGTTGTATATGATGTGATGTCAATATATGTTGAGTTCAGAGTTTGCAAAGAAATTACTGAAGTAAATGTTTGTTAATATGCTTATCTGAGATTCTGAAGTGGATAACCATATTGTACTTGTATAAATTTAAGATCGGTGGCTGTCCTATGACTTTTCAAACTCTTTATTCCATGGATTTGTTAGGTTCTGCACTGACGTGCTGGTTTCTCTAGATCCTTTTTGGTGGATCAAAACGTATTATACGTTTGACATGCTATCCATATATTTCTAGATTCTGGGTGCATCACTGCATTATGTGCAGCACATGCTTCCATTGGTGGATTAACTTATCCAGCTTGGGAATGGGAACAGACTCTTGTACTTGGTCGTATTTGGTTCCGCTTTAGTTTACTTAAGTGGTTATTTTACTTGGTGCAACCTGATGTTTATAGTTTGTATTAGAAATAATCACGACTTCTTTTCATGATGTTGATCATGTTGTCCTAGTCAGGTTGGAAAGTCACATAATAATAGACTGACGTGATCAATGGTATGCCGATATCAAATGCTAGTTGTAGGCTAGAATGGTTTAGTTTAGCTCAATTCTCTCGCAGTTTTACAACTTGAAATGACATAAGTGCATGAAGTTCCATCCTAACACAATGGCATTAACTAAGTAGTTCAACATGTGTGTACAACATTATAGGATTCCTTATCTCAATGTTTGGGAGTATTGTCTCACATAGGGCCTGAAATTGAATAGGACTTTTAGAATTGTCTCTAGCTCCACAATAAATTGACTATAACAACTGACATGATGAAACAGGGCAACAAATAAGGCAACATCAAATTGATATTCTGACAGAAAACATCAGTTTCCATCCTAAAATATTTGGAATTGGATGGAAAAGCCAATGATCTTACTTGGAAGCTTTCAAAGTAATCAACGTGGGACCTTTTATCTTTTACCGAAAGAAACCATTTTATATGATGCTTAGGAGAGTCATTATGCTGCAGGACTGACTGATTTTTTATAATCATTGAAATCGTTGTCTTCTGCAATTTTCCATTTATCAACATTTCAGTTGGATGGAAAAGAAGCAAGTACTAGCAGTGAAAGTAAAACAAAGTATTCTACATTTATTATAATGTCAAAGGATGCTAAGACCATCTATATGAAAATAGTGACCCTAAATTATGGGACATGAAATCTTGGGTTATCACACCAAATTGTTAAAGGTTGACTTTTTGTTTGTGGGGGGAATTTAGACACCTCTCTAGGTCTATTCATAGCTGTGCCAGTTTTATCTGCTAATAGTGCTACTACGTTCTCATACTCAAATGTAGAATGGAATCCTAAGCGCATGCCCATATAATTAACCAAGTTCATTGGGTTGCTCAACTCATTTATGAAGCTTTATATTTCTATTTGTCCTTGACAAGGTTTCTAGGTCTTACCCAAATACAGTAAAAAATTTATCTCTCGGCACCAATTTGTGGTTTGCCTATTCTGCAAAAAGTGCCCTAGTTGCCTTCTTATTATCTCTCTAATGCACTATTATAGTGTTAAACTGTTGTGGAAGTGGCTTAGATGAAGAGATCTCGGTTCTGAAAGATTGTACTTATGGATGGGCCCCAAGATGAAATGCATCATGCATACACTTCATGGTCCCTGAAGAATTGATCATCAATTTTTGATACATAGGATATTTTATTTTTCAAATCTATCAGTTTAAATTTTCTTAGAGCCTCTACTTGAAGATTAAGACAATATTAGGTGCTTAATTATCCTGAAACTAATGGAGCTATGGGGCATTCACTTGGCTTTTAGCATTGAGAAAAATAGTCTCCTCATAGGGATGTACATGAGTGGAGCTGAGAATAGCTGAATACTTGAAAAAAATTATTTATTGAACTTATACAGAATCAAATTGAACGCGTTAATTGAAGTCAAGCTAATTTAAGCAAGCTAGGAGGCTATTGGGATCTAAGCTTTTTGGCAATGAGATCCTTGGTAGAACAGAATGTAAGATACATATTCATCTAGTTGACTCTATTAATAAACCGCTTGCTGCTTGTTTTGAAATCCTTAAAGCAGAAAGGACCAATTGACAAACTACATGCATTTAAGAGAAGTCGTATTTGATTTCCAATTTTCTAATGAGAATGTAATGGTTGTCATCTTCACCCTAAAGTATTTGTGTTGCCTTACTCTGTATTTATATTTTTGTGGTCCAATTTGCAGCCACGAGAAGGGATGTATATAGTTGGTGATTTTATGACAAGAAAAGAGGATTTGCATGTTGTAAAACCTTCAACTACTGTTGATGAAGGTATCTCTGACACTTGTTCTGAATATATCTAGTTATCTACTAGTTCAACTTTTTAATTCACAAGCCTTTCCTTTTTATGTACAGCATTGGAGATGCTAGTCGAGAAAAGAATTACTGGATTTCCTGTGATCGACGATGACTGGAAGTTGGTAACATCTGGATTTTCTTCTGTCCGCTTTCTTTTTAATATGGCTTTTCCACTACTAGAAAAGCTGCATGCATAATATCAAATTAGCCTGTGTGAATTTACAGCTAACCCTTGGGAATAGGCATGTTCTGCATTGAAGGTGATATTTTTTTTTTTTGGCTACATTTTATGGGGTAAAGAACTGTCTGTCCAAATAGTCAAAGAGAGCTGTATGCATTGAGGAGCAAGATATTGTGATGAAATATGTTTGTTTGACTAAGCGGCAGTGTTAGAGAAGATCACTTTCTGTTTGACTGATTGAACCAGAACTTGAGTTAGTAGATCTTGTTTCACGAAGTAAAGAAATGAGATGCCTTTAGACTTTTATTTATATGTCTCTGTGAACTTGAGATCCATGTAGCAAGTTTCTTGGTTGGACCACTGTGTCAACGGATAATCTTATATACTCCTAGAGTGCTTCTAAATTGGTTAAAACGAAGTTGGAAAATGGTGAAATAAAAATTTGTTTCATTGTTAAAAGCCTGATTATGCTAATTTAATTGTAGAAATTTGTTGAATGGCTGACTTTCACAGACTGGATGAATGGGGTGTTGGGAAATTTACACCAATTCCCTTTTCAATTAACCCGCATGACCTTTTGTTGTTCAGAAGAATATTAGCAAGCAAAGAAATATAAATAATATAACGCACAAATTAAACGGACCGTCAAACCTTTTCACTATATGAAAATTATTACAACCATATAGAATTTATCACTCACCCAAACCAATCCCAAAAACGAAGGAAAAAAAAATCAACGTCAGGCAGCCCACTCTCGTCTGCCCACCTGTGTCTAGTATATTCCAGCAAAACAATTACCAGCCAGAGAAGAAAGAACTACAACCTTTGTCTGCCAACTTTTGAGCATATATATTAATCTTTAGCCACCATAGTTTACTCCAAAAAAGGGATTTCTTCTTCTCTACGCTTTTTCTTTGCTATACACGTTCCACAGCCGCCTTTTTTTCCTTTTTGTTTTTACATAGGCCACACATATGGTCGCGCAAAAGACAACCCTAAAATAATGGAATAAATCCACTATTTATAGGAATAAAACCTAATATTATTTGCAGTAAAAGTCCTTCAACTTTGACTTTTGAGGCAATT
>CAIGRH010243951.1:0-14413 GCA_903798295.1 Fraxinus nigra | reverse complement strand
GGGTTATTTGGCCAAATTTCCCATAAATTTATCCATTTAATTGACAATTCCATTAAAAAAAAAAAACAAAAGCCAAATGGACCAAGTGGAAAATTATACCAATCAAACACAATTAATTACAATTATCAGTAAAATAAATTTTAGGCAATTCAATTCCTTGAAATTCATTTTGTTTCCCCCAATTTTCCACATTTGCAATCAAACGGACCCTACATGTTCTTTTCTTTTATCATCTTATGTGTAAGCTCGACTTCATCTATCTTTCTTAATAACTCATGTAATGAGCTTTCAGGCAGTGACTCCAATTTAGATGACATAAGGCACCAGGTTTTGAGAAATCCTTAAAGACTTAATTACTTGAGTTATCAATGGTTCGAAGATAAGTATAACATGTATCAATCTTTTCTTCTTGGGGAATACACTAAATTTTAGGTCAACTAGTTGAAGTCCAATCCATATTGAAGCTCACTTCACTGCCCAAATGACCGTCATCCCAAATCCCACACTCGCAATCAAAACTCACTCGCAAGCTCTTAGTGTGTGAAGTGAAGATAGTACAATGTGAAACTTATACTAAGTACTCAACATTAGTTCTAAACTTAGTTATGAAAATACTGCCATCATTTATCAGCTTTGCTCTCTTCAATAGCCGTGATCTTAGGTCTAAATCTCTCAGGCAAGGATCTAAAAACTTTTCTAACAATCTTAGTATAATAAATTCTCTCACCTAGGTTGAAGGTGGAGCTAACTATGCCATTCAACTTCACATAAAAATCATTGAATAATTCATCATCATTCATTCCAGTTTCTCCAAACCTAGTTGTCAAAATGTGCAATTTGGAGTTCTTAACAATCTTGGTTCCCTCATTTATAATCTCTAAAATATCTCATTCCTCTTTAGAAGTCTCACAGATAAATACTCTCTTAAGCTCTTCGAAAGACACAATCCTAAATTGGGCATAAAGCCCTTTACTATTCCAGTTACACTCATCTAAGTTATTTTTAGACCAACTGGAAACCTCAATAAGGGTAACTATACCTGAAAAAGATTTAGTTGGGCAATCCATCCCTTTTCTACATATTCCATATTCTCTCATCCGTAGATTTTAAGAAAACTCTAATTCTAGATTTCCAGTAAGCTTAATTGCTTTCATCAAAATATGAAGATACGTTTAGTGATTAAATCATATAGATAAAGTGGGTCTAGGATTGATTTTGAGCTTTGATACCAATTGAAATATCAAAATTCTACCCAATTAACACATAGATGGGGGTGAATACATTATTTATGCGGAATTTAAGTTTGCCAATATTTAAAGCAACAAGTCACAATAAATATTTTATCGAGATGGATTCATATGCAAATCTAACTTACATTAAATTATCGTAGTTTTTAATTTGCAGAAAATAAATAACACCAAGAAATTGATCACGAAGAAAAATCGCTCGCGGGATCCAAAAACTCCGAGCACACTGCCAGTAAAATTCACTATAAATGAATTGAATTAAAGTATGGTTCAGACTCAATTAACTCCTAGTACTTTCCGACCTACTTCCTGTAATCACCAAGGCCCTCATAAACTATTACTTTTGCACCAACTCTTGACCTTTTGAATCATCTATTTCTTATGGATCACCGAGAACTCCTCGTTCTCTTCCAACTTGAACTTCAGTCACATTATTTGTTCTTCAGCACTTGCTGATACATATTTAGGAAGTGGATGGTAAGGACATGTTCTCTTTATCGTTTTCAAGCCATTTTCTGTTTACAATTTTCTAAAACAGTGAAAACACGTTCTCTTTCCTATTTTTTAAAACTTGTTTTTGAAAACAAGTTAAAGAGTTACAGAGAAAACTTAAAATGACAAATTTATCATTTTGAGTATTTTCAATTATAATCAACCAAGATTTACAAAATGCGTTTTAGGTGTTTTCAAAAAAAATTTCAAAATGTCAAAAAGAACACAGTTTCAACAATCTCAAAATGAACACTCAAAATACAAAACACAAATGAATTCAAAACACAAAACTGAAACACAAAGAGAATAACCCCTTAGTGTTTTGAGAATATGAATTAGATGTTTTCAATGTGTAGTTGATTGATTTCAATGTAGGAAATTAATGTAGGATCTCCAACAAGTAAATTCTAAAAAGGATTTAATGATCAAGCACACCTTGGACAACAAATAACTTGGGTATATACGATAGAAGGTGTTTGGGGATTGTTTAGGACTCAAAAAACTATTTAAATGCAATCTAGGATTTTATCAGAAAAAATTGGCACTCGAGTGAAACCTCAAGGCCAGGCGCGCGTTAACCTGATGCTCGAGTGAAACACTGGTGTTAGGCGAGCTCCAAGCTTACTGTTTTGGACGCTTGAGCATGATCTTGACATTGATGCGGCAATTCTATCTTCTTGTTCTATACTCGAACTCAAAGATTCCTAATTGACATATAGAACCTCTCTATTGACTTTTTTAATGCTACAACTCTTTTATAACTTTAATTTTTTCTAAAGAATTGCCAATTACAATAAACCTAACAATTTGTGACAAAATAGTAGTATACTTTCTTGTAATTGGTGTATATTTTTAAGTTATGTGATGATATTGGGTAGGATATTAGACGTTTATTACAAGTTCTCACTCCTCTTATGGTGGAACGGATAGGGGCTATACCTTTATGTGCAGATGCCCTGTATTGAATTTTTTGGCGAAATATATCGGATGGTAGCTTCGTTACCAAATTAGGATTCGTACCAATTACTATGGAGCTCCATTTTGCCCATCATTATCTTATTTTTCTGATGGAGACTATGGCATGGCCTCATTCAAGTAGATATGATTATTCAGGGGAGGCTCCCTGCTAGTATTGTTCAGAGACTAAGACTATCAGTCATATTTTCACCGATAGTAGCATCTCCAATCAGGTATGGCAGTATTTTGAGGATATTTTTCAGATACCTATGAGTTCAGGAGATGAAGTCAAATAGAGATTCCAGAGATGGATGTATTCTGGACAGTATGTTCGTAGTGGACATATTCGCATTATCATTCATCTACTGTTATTTTGGTATCTATGGATCGCGAAAAATGATGCGAAGCATAGGGAGATTCGCATGGTAGCCAGATGTATCATTTGGAGGGTCTATTGCATGATCTTTTTTCTTCATATGTGATGACTATTTTGAGCTGTGCATTGGTGAGGGGATTTGACACTACACCCATATTTGGTATATTTATGGACCCCATTTCCACATCTTCCCCTATTTTGGTTTGGTGGCACACTCCATTAGTCGGATATGTCAAGATCAATACTGATGGATGTGTCGAGGATGGTTATACGAGTGGGGGAAGTATCATCAGAGATCATGTGAGACACTGCATCAGGGATTTCTTAGCTTCGTATGGACCATGCATGATATTAGAGGCAGAGCTCCGGCTATTCTTGATGGGATTTTACTAGATCAAGGACTGGGTTATTCAGCAATTTGGGTTGAGTTAAATTCTATAGTGGCTACTCACTACATCACTAGAGAAAGAGGACCATGGGCTATTCAAGGCATACTTAGACATATTTTAGACATAATATCCTTTGACGGAGATACAGTCTCCCACATTTACATAGAAGGAAACCATATTGCAGATGATCTTGCAGCTTAGGGTTGGGATCATCGGTGATATCAAGTATATGGACCACTTGACCTACCACGACATATTAGGGTACTAGTACAAGTAGATAGACATGGATTGCCCAGTATCAGAGTTTGAATTTTATTTTAACTTTTAATACTTACTCTTTGTCTTTTCTTATACATTAGTTCTTATTGTAAAGGAAGTAGTATTTCCTTGTTTACTGCTTTATTCTTCGCCATTTACATTCATTGTAAGGAAGTAGTACTTCCTTTTTTACTGTTCTCCTTATTTTCATATAACCACGGTATTCATCCGCCACAAGTGAGGACATATTAATAAAATATCAGGAGTACCACCCTCTTTTAACTGGGAAAAAAAGTTCTATGCATTTTCACATAGGAATCATATTTTCATTTAAAAGTTATAATGCATTTCATTAAATCTTTTACACAATCAAATTTGATTACACTTCTACATTTCCTACAAATAAATCAGTGTAAAATTTCCGCATCAATGTTTGCATCAACCTTCGATAATAAAATAAAGGCAAAATTTATGTGGCTTTTACGTTATTTTGGTAGTTTTTCCATAAAATGATGTAAAACAATTGCTCATAACCTTCATCATTAGAGACACATAAATTGTTATAAGGACGTAATGTGAATTCTTTAGGCTTGGATAGTTGTAAATGCATATTCTAATTTGATTTTTATATTTGATTTTTAGTAGCAAACAAAGGCTCTTCAATGCTGATTTCTTTGTAAGACTTGTTTTTATAGTAAAGACCAAGTTTTGTTTCATACAGCCGCTGGGCTACTTGTCAGTGAGATAGTTTTTATATTTTATGTTAAGAAAGACAACAAATAAATGTCACTACAATGGGAAGAGTTGTTAATTGACAATAAGCAGTTATTAGCGAAAGTTGAGGTATTGGAATTTATCTGAAACTTACATCATATCGTGAAAAATGCTAACAATACCTAGAGGGGTGTGAATAGGTCTATAATGCGGAATTAAAATATTTTACGAATTAAATAACAACAACTCACATTTTAATTCTTTTCTAAATGATTAAACATACAAGTCATTTAGACCTAAGTTTAAATACAATAGTTTAAATGATCAATCAATAAACAATAATCAAAGTAGTAAATCAACACCAGGCGGAGAAACCCAACTGGGAAAAATTTCGGGCACTTTGTCAATCAATCCACTATAAACAATTTTAACAACTTACTGTCTACCAGACTAGATGACCCGTACTATCTGATCTCCCAACTGCACTCTTTACAGCTCTTCCTAGATATGTGCTCTCCTACACCAATTCTTAGCTGTTGTTACCAAAGCTCTCCATGAAATCTGCTACCCTACATTATTCATAGCCATATAGAATCATATATCTTCCGTGGATCAACGAAGAACACATTGTTCTTTACATACTAGAACTCTAGTCAACTTTCCTCGATCTCTAGAAGTCTAACTAGATGTAGAGGAAAGGCAGTTTGGTATTTGGATTATAGAAATGATGTTTTTCTCACCACCAAGAACTGATATCAATGAATCATGAAGGTTCAAAGATGAATAATAAGAAATATCTCACAGATGAAGCTCTCACAATATTCAAACTTAGGAAAAAGATATTATGTAGTTATTTGTTATTTATAAGTAGGTTATGAAATAAATGGACTGGGGAAGAAAACCTTTAAATTGTGAATTAAATTTTTTTCGGATAACCATGTCGTTTGAGCGAGGGCTCAGCGACGGTCGAGCAACAGCCTGTCGCTCGGGTGAAGGAGGGTCTAGTCCAGCGACGATATTCTCCTTTAGTAGCTCTAGTCAAACCTTGTCAACAGTCTAGAAAAAATTGGTGATGTTTTCCTCCTTTTGTCATTCTCGAACCCTAGACCTTATAACCCTATTTTCAACTATTTACACATTACTCCTTGAATTTTACACACAGTACAATTCAGTCCTTTTTTGTTGATAGAATTGCTAATTACAAAACATCTAAAACCTAACAAAATTCCCTTTTGGCATTCTATGAAAAAACTACTAACTAAGTCAATGCAGTAATTAAAAATAAATTACAGACTCAAAACCTATGACAAACAAACTGACTTAAACAATACTGCAGTTTAATTAGCACCTGTTTCCTGAAACAAATAGCTCAACACCCAGTATAAAATGTGTGGAAAACAGTATAATAAAATAGTTCAAGCATTTTATGTAATTTAGGCCATTTATGAATCAATTAGACTTGTTCAATTTTAAAATGCAAGCTAAATTAAATCATAGTATCAATGCGACCTAACATGCCATGAAAACACATTGATACTACTAAAAAATCAAACTTATTTTAGCAGAACTGAAATTAAATAATAAATTGCATTTGAGTCAAATAAAAATAATTTTTATGTAAATCAAGATTTAATCAATGATCATGATATTGAAATCAAACAAGTTATTACAATGATATGCAGTTTGATAAATTTTATATTTGATTTTCTACTCTCCTTTTTGTCACAAAATGACAAAGGATAAATAATAACAAACAATATCTTAATAAAGTAATTGTAGTAGTCATAAGTATATGCAATGAACAATAAATTTTCCCACAAATCTAACTTAAATCACTCATAGAGTAAATGATATAAGTGACTTTTAGCATATAACATTTCTCTTTTAGCACAATAGTAAACATGAATTCTCATATATATTATTTTCATCTTCAGTGCAGGCTTCTTTTTATTAAGCGACTAACATGACCACTATAACGAGTTTTAGACCGGTTAACCCAAGTCAGTTGACCATAGGCACCAGGTGAGAAACCCTACATGCTTAATTACTCAAGTCAAGTAGGCTTCAAAAAGTAGAATAAGATACTGAGCTCCTTTAATTTTTTTCCATATATGTGTTTATTATTGCAGGGATAATCTCGAGTTTAGGTCTAAAAAAGTTGGTCAATTCATGTTCAAAGTTACTTTACTAACATGTGACTGCCATCTCAAATCTCACACATGCGGTAGAGTCCCACTATCAAGTTCATTGTGTGTGCAGTGCAAATGGTATATAAAGAGACCTATATTAAATACTCCAACAATATCTTAAGCCAACAATGGGAATTATATTACAGCTCGCTAAATAAACTCATGCTTGTTTACAACCAACAAAATCAAGTGTATTATATATCATGCTGTAAAATAATTTTTTTAAAATATTGTTTGTTCTCTTTTTTTTTCTTTCAAAAAAAATTTTAAATTATAGCAATGAAAAATTATTTTGTTTGTTTATTTGTTTTTTTAATTGAAACATGAATGCACCAAGCACACAAAACAAAAGAAAAGTCACACAAATAAAACACGAAAACAGAAAGTAGAAATGCACAAGAAAAAATAAAGAAATATGATGCATGCATAACTCAATGTCACAAATAGTATAATACAAGCATGCATCAATTTTACTTAGTCAACAAAGCGCACAAATACCAATAATTGTTCTTAGATATTCAAACCGAAACCCATCCAACAATTTAGTAAACAAGTCAGCTAATTGGTTTTCAATAGAAATATGTTTAAGATTAACTATTTGAGTTTCCACAAGCTCCCGAATAAAATGATGCCTAATATCAATATGTTTAATTCGAGAGCGTTGAACATGATTTTTCAAAATATTAGTAGCACTATTATTATCACAAAACACAGTCACCGTTCCTTGTTCAATCCCATAGTCACTCAACATCGGCTTTATCCAGAGCAGTTGAGTGCATCAACTTTCTGACGGCATCTGTTGTGGATAATGAGATGGATTTTTTTTTCTTACTCATCTAAGCAACAAGATTTGCATCAACATAAAAACAGGCTCTAGAAGTACTTTTTCTATCATAGACATTTTCAACCTAATCGACATTGGAATAGCCACAAGATTAAGATTAGAATCCCGAGAATACAGGATTCCATAATCAACAATACCATTGACATATCTAATAATACGTTGTACTGCGCTCATGAATGATTATTTGGGATCAGCCTGAAAATGCACACAAAGCCTAACACTAAATCATGTGTTAGATCTACTAGCAGTGAGGTAAAGTAAGCTACCTATCATACTCCTATACAGTATTTGATCAATATTATTACATGTAGGATCGAGGCCTAACTTGACACTGGTGCTCAAAAGGGTTCTAGTATGTTTCTTGTTGTCTAGGCCAAAATGTTTGACAAGATTCTTGGCTTTTCGATTGAGATATGAATAATCTCTCATCAGTTTGCTTGACTTCAAGACCAAGAAAGTATGTTAATTCTCTAATCATGCTCATCTCAAATTCTTATTTCATACACTCAGTGAACTCATGAGCAAGAAAATCAATGGGAGAACCAAAGACGATGTCATCCACATATATTTGAGCTACGGTGATGGTATTCTCAATTCATCTTATAAATAGGGTTCTGTCTGCACCACATCTCATGAAACCATGTTTCAAGAGATATGCAGTAAATCTATCATACCAGGCTCTAGTAGCTTGTTTCAACACATACAAGACTTTATTCAACCGACACACATAGTGAGGATACTTCAGATCAATAAACCTTTTAGGTTGTTTCACATAGGCTTCTTCATGAAGAATTCCATTCAGGAAGGCATGATACTTCGGATCAATGAACCATTTAGGTTGTTCTACATAGGTTTCTTCCTAAAGAATTCCATTCAGAAAGGCACTCTTGACAGCCATTTGGTATAATTTGAAACCTAAAGTATAGGCAACAACCAGAAGGATTCTAATAGACTCAAGTTTAGCTACCGGGGCAAATGTTTCGTCAAAATCAACACATTCGACCTTAGTGTATCCTTGGGCAACTAACCTAGCCTTATTTCTAGTTATGATACCTTGATCATCAGTTTTATTCTTGAATATCCACTTAGTACCTATAACACTGCAGTCATCAGGCCTGGGAACCAAATCCCATAATTTGTTTCTCACAAACTGAATTAATTCTTAATGCATAGAATTTATCGAACATTCATCCCTAAGGGCTTCTTCCACCTTTTTCGGTTCAATCTGAGGCACATAGCTCGCATATGATAGGTTGTTCAAAATCCTCTTGCGAAGTCTCATACCTTATTCTAAATCTCCAATTATATTATCCTTAGGGTAATTTGACTTAACTCTAGACGAATGTTCTTTAGGTGGTTTAGCTTCATTATCAGAAGCGGACTCCTTATTGGAAGCCACTAACTCACTCGATGTGTGTGGGAGATCAAGAACTGAAGCGTCCTTAGATTCAGCTACCTTGTCTGGATCAACATTCAGCTGGTTCAGCTCAGAACAATCTCTACCAATTTTTCCCTCACTAGATGCAACATCTACCACCACATTAATAGATTATATCACAACACGTATGCAATTATTGACTATTTTTGGAGTATCCTAAAAATATTCCCTCATCACTTTTGGAATCAAAGTTTCCCAGATTTTCTTCGTCTCTCAGAATGTAGCACTTGCAGCCAAACACACGAAAGTACTTGATAGTAGGTCTTTTACCCTTCCAGATCTCATAAGGTGTCATATCAGTTGTAGGTCTAAGATAAACCTTGTTAACTATGTGACACGCAATCAGTTGTAGCTAGTCCCTTACCATGAAGCATGGCTCTAGCCATTTCTTGAAGCAATGATTTTTCCTCTCAACTACCCCATTTTGTTGTGGAGCGATCGGTGATGAAAACTCATGCTAGATTCCCTCCTCTAAGCAGAAGTTCTTAAGATTCGAGTTTTCAAATCTTTTCCATGATCACTATGAATTCTAGAAACATAATATCCTTTCTCATTTTTAAGCCTCTTGCACGATGAGATGATAAGACTGAATACCTCAATTTTATCTTTTAGCAATTCAATCCAAGTATATCGAGAAAAATCATCAACCTCAACCAAAATATATCTTTTACTACCAAGACTTTCGGTCCTAGATGGTCCTATTAAATCCATATGGAGTAGTTCAAGCAGCTTACTTGTCAAGATCTTAGAATGTTTTTTGTGAGGCACTTTAAGCTGTTTACTTTGTTGACACGAACTACAAACAGTGGTATCTGTATTTTCTAGCTTAGGTAGGCCATTGACTATTTCCTTCTTGGCAAGTTTGGACAAACTATTATGGTTCATATATCCCAGCCGTTGATGCCACAACTCAGTAATGTTGATCTTGGCACTACTACAAATGTAGCTAAAATTTGGTAAAACTTCGTGACAATTATCGGAGGTTCTTACACCTTCGAGAACAATGTTACCATTCGAGTCATACATAGTATACCTTTTCGGGACAAATCTAACCTCAAAATCAGCATCACAAATTTGACCGATGCTCAACAAATTGGACTTTAACCCTTTCACATAAAGCACATGTGAGATGGCAGGTAGTCCAGCAATTTTAACAACACATTTTCCTCGGATCGGTGCAATAGCTCCATCTCCAAATGTAACTACACCGTCACTTCACTCATCTAGAGATGAGAACAAGGCTTTGTTACCACACATGTGTCTTGAACATTAAATGTAACTACACCACCGTTCCATTAATCAAGCGAAGAAAACAAAGCTTGGTTACCACACATGTGTCTTGAACATGCACTATCAAGATACCATATGGTGCTATTTTGAGCATTAAGAGCAAGGTGTGTAACACAACAATTTTTCTGATCTTCAGACCGTTCACTCTCATTATCCATTTCCCTCTTTTCAATCTCATGGTCAGGTTCGATTGCAGTAATCGAGGTGAAGGCCATATAACTTTGTTTATCTTCACCACCAGATGTCTCGGTCTAATAACTGGAATCTGATTCCTCATCACTCATGGTCACGATTAAAGCATTACGACGTTCATTACCCGAACTCATCTTCAAATTAGGACATTCACTCCTAATGTGACCATACCCCTTTCACTCATGGCATTGAACATATTGAGATTTCTTAATGGGAGTCCTAGAGGTTTTCTCTCATATCTACCTCTCGAGAGTTTACTAAGGTCCTTACTATTCCACTCCTGAGGCTTTCTTCTACTCCTCATCATCTTCTGGAATTTTTTAACGAAATAAGCAATTTCATCTTCCCTAAGGGTCTCGGTATACTCGTACTCCTCTTTTCTAACAGTGTTCGTGGCAATGGATTTAACCTTTTTAGGCTGTGACACAGTGAGTTCATAAGTTTGAAGTGATCCTATCACTTCTTCAATCTTAACAGCATCTAAGTCCTTACTTTCTTCTATTGCAGTGATCTTAGGCCTAAACCTCTCGGGCAGTGATCTTAGGACTTTTCTAACACTTTTAGAATTGGGGATCTTTTCGTCTAAGTTAAAGCTAGAGTTAACTATATCATTCAGCTTCACATATAATTCATCGAACAATTCATTGTCCTTCATTCTAATCTTTTCAAACTTAGTTGTCAACATCTACAATTAAAAGTTTTTAACATTTTTGGTTCCCTCATGTGTGGTTTCTAAAATATTCCAAACTTCTTTAGCAGTTTCACACATCAACACTCACCTAAACTCCTCATTATACACAGCTATGAGCAGGGTATGAAAGCCCTTTACTGTTCCAATTACATTCATCTAAATTAGTTTTAGACCACAGTGAGATATCAGTGGGTATGACTACACTAGCAACAATTTTTATAGGCAGAGCCCACCCATTTTGAAAGCTAATCCAAATACGTTCATCCAACACTTTAAGGAAAGCTCTCGTTTGAACTTTCCAGTAAGCATAATTGCTTCCGTCGAAGAACGGAGGCACAGACAATGATTGACTCATCTAGAATAATATAAAAAGGGTCAGAAATTAATTTAAGACTTTGATACCAATTGAAAAATGTGTAATTCGATCCTAACAACACCTGGAGGGAGGTGAATAGGTGTATAATGCAAAATTAAAATATTTTACGAATTTAATAGCAACAAGTCACTTTTTAATTCTTTTCTAAATGATTAAACATACAAGTCATTTAGCCCTAAGTTTGAATACCTCAGTTTAAATGATCAATCAATAAACAATAATGAAGGCAGTAAATCAACACCAGGATGATCACGGAGAAACCCAACTGGAAAAAACTCTAGGCACTTTGTCAGTCAATCCACTATAAACGATTTTAACAACTTACAGTCTATCAGACTAGACAACCTGTACTATTTGATCTCCTAACTGCACTTCTTACAACTCTCCCTAGATCCCGTGCTCACCTGCACCAATCCTTAGCTACTGTTGCTAAAGCTCTCCGTGGAATCTGCTACCCTGCAGCACTCATAGCCTTGTAAAATCGTCTATCTCCCGTAGATCAATGAAGAACACCTTGTTCTTCACAGACTGGAATTCCAGCCAACTTTACTTGATCTTCAGAACTCTAACCAGATGTAGAAGCAAGGTAGTTTGGTATTTGAATTATAGCAATGATGTTTTTCTCACCACCAAGAACTGATATCAATGAATTATGAAGGTTGAAAGATGAATAATAAGAAATCTCTCACAGATGAAGCTCTTACAATGTTCAACCTTAGGAAAAAACCGTTCTGTTGCTATTTGGTATTTATAGGTAGGTTGTGAAACCAATGCGTCGGGAAAAAATCTTTAAATCGCGAAATAAGATTTTCTCGGATAACCACGTCGCTCGAGTGAGGGCTCAGCGATGGTCGAGTGATAGCCCGTCGCTCGAGCAAAGGAGGGGCGATAGTTCAACGATGCTGTTTTTGTTTTCATAGCTCGAGCCAAACCTTGACGACATTCTAGCGAAAATCGGCGCCGTTTTCCTCCTTTTGTCATTCTCGAACCCTAGACCTTATAACCCTATTTTTAACTATTTATGCATTATTCCTTGACTTTTTACACACAGTACAATTCAATCCTTTTTGTTTACATAATTACCAACAAATTAAAAAAATAGTTAATTGGAATTTTTTGAAAAAAATAAATAAATGGGGCAGGAAACGGGGCAAGCCCTTGCCCCGCACCCGCCTTGTCCCGCCCCGCCCTGTCTAAGGTGGGGCAGGACGGGATGTGGGAGTGGTGGGATGGGGAGAGGCCTCGAACTTGCCTCGTTGCTATCTCTAAATCGAATCCTTGTCTGGGAATTGAAAACTGTTTACTTTCTGGTGCACATGATTAAGTAGATTCTCAACAGTGATATTAGAGCCTACTTTGTGCTTTTTAGAAATTTTCCACATCATCTAACAATCAAAAGCTGATTGTTGTTATTTTTCTTGTTTCTAGCAATTAAAAAATTAAAATAAATCAAAAAGCGGATTACAGTGGCAATAGTCACTACTGCGATTTGCAGCGACGACAATCGCCACTGCTACTCGATAAACTACAACACATCGCGTTGTAGTCTGAATACAGTGTAAAGCGATGTTGTTGTTGTGGTATGTATCAACGGTGTACCGCCACACTTATCCAAAGGCGACTCCGGAAGTAGCCGGCGCCGCCACCACAAGTTTCAATTTTTTTCCTAGGGTTTCAAATTCTGAACGAATGAATTAGGGACGAGGCTTCACCTGTAATTAATGAAATTTCGGTGGCCTACATGCAATTATGGAAACTGGGGACAAGTTTCAATTTTTAAATGAAGGACCTATCATGCAATTAAGTTAATTGAAGGGGTTGCTTTTAATTTTAAACTTAGGTCAAGTTACAACTTTTTAAAATGATTTTAAATTTGATTTTCAAATGGATTTTGACCCATATTATCAATTTTGACCCATTTAAAATTGACGATATATTATATTTTCGTTCAAATCAAATTTTAACTTAAATATTAAACTTTGACACTAAATTGAATCTTATTTTATTTGGGAGTTTTATCATAAATTAAAATGTTAATTCAATTTAAATTAGAGTTTGACAATAATTTAGTTTTAAATTAAAATTTGATTTTAATAAATTACCCAACCTAATATATTCTTGAAATTAGAGTTGGACTCTAATTTGACATATAATTAAAATTTCTTGAAGTTGGAGTTGGACTCTAATTTGGTATTTAATTAGAATTTGATTTTAATTAAATAAGTCCGCCTTAATATCTTTGAATTAGATTTTGACTCTATTTTTTTGTATTTAATTAAAATTTGATTTTAATTAAAAATTCAACCGCCTTAAGTCTAGAAATTAGATTTGGACTCTAATTTGATATTTAATTAGAATTCGATTTTAATTAAATTGTCACGCATGAAACTTTGATATTAGAGTTGGACTCTAATTTGGTATTTAATTAAAATTTGATTTTAATTAAATAGTTATGCCTTATAATTGTGGAATTAGAGTTGGACTCTAATTCGGTATTTAATTAAGATTTGATTTTAATTAAATTAACCCGCTTATTAAATTAATTGTTTAATTTGATTAATTAATTATTTAATTGTTCCGATTCATTTGTCTAAATTAGTTTAGATGACTTTAATTGCTAGAAACTTGAAACATATATGCATACAATATTATATATTATATAGAAAAGCATTTATATGATGAATGTTTATTAGTGGATGATTATGGACTCAACTATATGGATGTGTTGAATGATTAGTTTTATTCTGTTGTTTTATAGGCCTATGAGCTCTTATTTATGTTGGACATGTCCGTTATACTTCTATGGGCTTGTGTGTCCAATTATTTAGGCATGCATGCAAATAAGTATAAGACACAGGTTGCAGTTGGACTAATTGAAGATACAAGAAGACTAGGAGAACATAGAGATGGAGCATTGTATGAATCAATGCTATACCCCCTAGGAACTGACCATCTAGTCT
>CAIGRH010243921.1:0-10371 GCA_903798295.1 Fraxinus nigra | reverse complement strand
GGAATTATCAACACATTATCCTCGCAAATAAAAAACATCAACGATTTGGTAATTTTATAGCTAAAACATGCACGTCCACATTTCAGCTGAACGTGAGCATTTAACCATCCTTATATTTTCGTGAGCATTATAATTTCATTGTCAATCAAGGTCCCTTCAAAACCGCAGCTGAACTAAAACACTGTACAACAAACCTTCCAGTTGANGAAATACCAGAGATAATAAAGATCACAGAACTCTGAAATTAAATGTGCACGCAAAATTTAGTATATAGTTAGAACTAGCATTTTTAGACGCAGTATTCATGCACTAGTTCTAAAATCCTTGGGGAATTATCAACACATTATCCTCGCAAATAAAAAACATCAACGATTTGGTAATTTTATAGCTAAAACATGCACGTCCACATTTCAGCTGAACGTGAGCATTTAACCATCCTTATATTTTCGTGAGCATTATAATTTCATTGTCAATCAAGGTCCCTTCAAAACCGCAGCTGAACTAAAACACTGTACAACAAACCTTCCAGTTGAATCCAACAGCAATGCTCTTATATTATCAGTGTGTCCTCTAAGCTTCATCGTCTTAAGACCTGTTCTTGGGTCCCAGACACGTACAACCTACAAGATATAAAAAAATTGTAGCACAGTTATGAGACAAATAGAGATTATTTTATCAGAAGTATGTAAATGGATAAGAACACAAAAATACATGTATTAACAGCTCCTTTTGCACTAGAGAAACCATTAATTGAACAATTGAGAAAAAAACTCATTACCAAAAAATACCTTCTCAGTTCCACCAGAAACAAGAAGTGTTCCCTGGTCATTTACAGCCAATGCATAAACGGACTCTTTATGACCTTTTGCAGCAATGGGAACATATCCTTGAGACTGGGTAGCATTCTGAGAACTGTTATCGCTTAAGTTGATAGGTCGAAGACTGTTACTGGGTAAAGAAGATTCCAAACTGTTTGCACTGTTTGAACATTCATCTTCAGCTGCATCATTTGACTTGGAGAGAGGAGCAAGGGCAGCTTCAAGATCCCATATGAAAACCTCCCCACCAAGACCTCCAGAAGCAACAATATTGCTCTGTTATACAAGATACAGTAAAACGATCATAAACTAATATCGGGAAAATATACAATGCAACAATATGCTCTCCGATACAAGATACTGTAAAAAAGTTACATTTTTTTCAGCTGCAGCAAGGCAAGTGACATAGTCAGAGTGCTGACGAAAGGTCCTAATACAAGTTCCATCAGACAAGAAATTCCATGCCTGATCGTGTCAACCAAATAAAAACAAATGAGTATAAAACAAGATTTTGATATATATTGAGACATGAACACGAACAGCATACAAACCTTAACAGTGGTATCTGAGGAACAGGAAACTAATGTGTTACTACCTGTAAGAACAGCATCATTTACCTGTATAGCCAAGAGATGCAAAACTTAATGCCAAGACTTGCACACTGTACAGTAAAAGATTATAATATAGAAAACAGAATTAAATTTGTAAAGCAGTTTCTTGGAGCCATGTCCTATAATAGATAATGCGAACCCGAATTTGACATTATAATATTTCTTGGGGTGTCAGTTAGGTAATTGAATGTCTTAAATGGACATGAAGTTAGAAAGGATACTCATCAGTAATCCCTCACAATGAAGCAACACATGAAACAGAAGTAATAGGATACTCTAGAGATGGCTAGTATCATATTTTTGGCTGAAATCTATGTCCTATCAGAAGAAAAAGTACAGCTAAGAGGTATGCATTAGTGAAAGAAATGAAGACTGAAGTTTGTTAGACAAGTCAGCAGAAAAAATAACCTTCAAAGGAAATATAGAGAGATATTCACAAAAGATAACCAAAGAAGAGAATGAGTGTACCCAATCCACATGTGACTCGAATGTAGCTGACCATGCAGCAGCGTCTTCAGCCAATGCCCATCTCTTTAATGTGCCATCACGGCTCCCTGTGAAGAGATAATCACACTCACCTTGTCCCAATGACTTCAGTAGAGACAAGCAGTTTATGCCTGCACAGTGCTGCAAATAGAGGAAATGCCCAACAGAAGAGACGGCAAAGATTAGTACCCAATCAGCAGTAGCATGTACACATACAGTGGTGATAAGTATTTTTATAGTCTTTGAGGACCACTTTTTTATTGGCAATGAAACGGGTTTAACAAGAACATATGTAAATGAATCTCAACACAAATAAATATGTCACATAAAGAGGGGAACATAAAGCTAAGGCTTTTACAAGACCAAATATCATTGGAAGTGTAGTCACTACTAAATTTACTCCTGCACGGCTTTTGAATTCTTACAAAAAGGACTGCACAAACTATTTCATTTCTCATCAAAAGACACGTGTAATTAACTTGTTTAGAGGAAGAAATAAATAGAGATAACATATCACTGCTGGCTAGCAACCAAAGACACACTGACATACTATCATCATTTGAAATAAGAATGATGCAATAATTTTCTTCTCATTTGTGTCAAATAGTGAAACCAAGTGCAACCTACTGTCAACATGAAGTCAATAAGGCAAGCAGGCATTCTAGACTTTCTAGTCCTATCAGTCTTCACAACTTTGGACATATCTGCAATGAATAAGGTATCCCAAAAGTTCCATAAATGTCAATTCCCTCAAATGCCTAAGATTTGCATTTCCTCAACACCCGAACATATGCGTACAATTTAGTGAAATTAAACAAATGCTTTGATCTATACAATATAAGTTTATGTACAAGCATTTAGGAAATGGAGCAAATATCCCTGCTATCCACATCGAATGCAAGTGGTAAGCAGATTATTGGCAAATAGAAACAACATATGCTTTTATTCACTGTTCTTTCCCATTCAAATTATTTGGTTACTATGCATAGGAGTTACATATAGAGAAATGGAGTCAGATACAATAATGAAAATGTTGCAATAAAAGAGAATGGCATGTGTATATATGGAGGTCGAGGGAGAAATGGAAGGGAAGTATAAAAACAATCAATATAATATTTATAGGGCTTGTCTGGGAGTGATTAAAATTTGGATTAAAACTCATTTTTTGACCGTTGAGTGGTGCAACGGTAACAATTTCATAGAAATGAGCGATTGTGGTGTGAGAAACAGTAAAAAAAAAAAGGGGCTCAAAAATCAATTTCCTCCTGCTGAAAATCATTCCCAGACAGCGCTATAGTGAAATTTTCCAGTAACTGAAGGTAAGAGAATGTAAGGTTTTTTTTTTAAATCTGATTTGCTTTACATTTTTTTTCTTTGCCAGAGAAGTGTATCAAAGAAAGGACTCAAAAACTACAAAGCGAGTATCAATAATGAAGTTAAACAAAGAATCACCTTAGTATCATCTGCACCATTTAGCACATAAGTCAACTTCTTCTCTTTTCGAAGACGGAGCGAATTCGATGTGTTCCCTGCACTGCCCACGTGTTGCATCATAGAAATCTCTAGAGCAGAGGATGGAACTTCTATTTCCTTCACATAATAATTAGAACAAAAGACTATCAATTTCTTTTAGAGCAGACGTAGTATAAGTGATGAGGATTGAGGAAAATGCATAAACCACCAACGAGGTCATTGATTCTTGGATGTGCATGTGCTTAAATTATTGACTATGTCATTTTTGCATTAAGAAAGGCAGTTAGCCGGACAATTTGAGGCACACAAAACCAAGACCTCGCTCAATGACATAGAATATACTTGTTATTGATGATGCCAGAAAACCAAGCATTTACTCTAAGTCCCCTTGATTATATTCCTTTCCTTTTCTTCCTTCCAGAAGATCCTTCATTTGACTTGAACCACATAAAATTCACAGAAACTAAAAGATAATACTGTCGATGTACTAAGGAAGTCCTGAGCAGATAACAACTATCATAGGATAACACCCCAATTTAGCAGAATGCCCAAAATTATAAGATTGGCAGTGAGTATCATGCAGATATAAACAAATATAGGTAGCTTGACAAAAACAATAAAGCCAAAGTTGAACTAGGTTAAAATATATCTTGTTGCAGAAGACATGTTGACAGCATCAGAAGTGCAACAGTATAGAACAGATAGCAACCATATAAAAAGTCACATTCAACCAGATGAATTTACTAACCCACATCCAGCAGCACATCCAGAATCAAGCTCATGTAGAAATTAGTTCTAACCAAGTCAACTATGAACATTATGAACAACTAAGCCCGGTTTGAGCCCCATTTTTTGGGTTAATAGATTTTGGAATAATGATTTTTTGGAGAATGTATGGTTAAAAAATAAGTAAAAGTTTTGGGTTTACATGTAAAACTATTGTATTGAAAGAATATATGGTTTGAAATTAGTTTTGAGAAAAATGAGTATTGGAAAAATGGGGATCAAACAACGGTTAAATAAATTATTTGACCTCTGAATTGTAATAAATACTTTGGCCCTATTTGATTTGGAAAATTTTCTATGGAACTAGGAAAACATTTTCCATTTTCCATCTTTTGCATTGTTTGATTGCAAAAATTTTCCTTAAAATTCTTTTTCCCCACACCCACTCACGTGACCTCTTTTTTCCCTTTTTCCTTTATATCGTTGAATTGGTTTTCCCACCATTTTGGTGGGAAAATGGTTTTCCATCTTTTTTTTGGCAATTGGAAAAAGTTCCATCAACAATGGTAAAAAGAAAATTCTTTAATCGACAATTTCCATGCAAAAAAAAAAATCAAACGAATGGTATTCGGTACGGTAAAAAAAAATTTTTTTTTTTGCAATTGGAACAAATTCTAGACTCAATGGTAGAAAAAATTAGAGCTGGACAAAACTTTTGAATCGAACCGAACCCGAGCGGTTCTTCATAAGTTAAATACCCAAACGGGTATCTGAATCGAGAACCGATGAGTTTGGGTCGGTTCTCAGTTCTAAACCAAGAATCAAAGAACCAAATCTAAATAAATTTTTAAATTTTTTATATTGAATTTATTAAATTATTTTAATTTTTTCTAAACAAATTAGCAAATTAATTAAACAAATCAACCAAGTCCAGCCAAATTAAATTTTTTTATTAGCCCAACATTTGGGCCTTATCCTTCCCATTTCTATTTCAATTTCATTTGGTAAGTAGTGTCCATTCCCATATAAACCCAAATTATTTGATAATTTTAAAACTCACATCCCCATTCTCAAATCGATTTTGAAGCTCCTTCATTTCACCGACGACGGTAGCTACTGATTAAATCAAATAGTTGGTAAGTATTACCAATACTTAAAAATATTTAATTTTTACAACTTATAATTTATATTTCATTTTCTTTATGCGGACTACTTGAAGCAAAAGAATTATTGATATGGATTACCGATATTTTAATATTAGTATCTACTTTCGGTAAATGTATACATTGAATTAATTTTATTGGACAACTTATTATTTATATGTTTTTAAATTGGGTCACGTTAATTTGTAAAAGTTACGAATGAACATGTCATTGGTTATNATTTGATAATTTTAAAACATACATCTCCATTCTCAAATCGATTTTGAAGCTCCTTCATTTCACCGGCGGCGGTAGCTACTGATTAAATCAAATAGTTGGTAAGTATTACCAATACTTAAAAATATTTTATTTTTATAACTTTTAATTTATATTTCATTTTCTTTATGCTAGCTACTTGAAGCAAATGAATTATTGATAAGGATCACCGATATTTAACATTAGTATCTACATTTTGATATTTGTATACATTGAATTAGTTTTATTGGATACCTTGTTATTTATATGTTTTAAAATTAGGCTATGTTAATTTGTAAAAGTTATGAATGAACGTGTTATTAGTTGTATTTATGTAGTGTTGCTGTAAATGTTAAAAAATTTAATTATGGTACGGAACTGTACGGAACTGAACAGAACCAAACCGAATGGAACCAAACCCGAACGGTTCCATAATTATATTTAGACCAGACGGTTCCATTTATTAAATACCCGAAAATTTTGGGTCGGTTTGGTTCTCTTCAAAATCGAACCGAACCGACCCATGTCCAACCCTAGAAAAAATTATCATTTTCATGGACAATTTTCATAAAAAACAAAGTCAAATACCAAACTTTCAACATTTTCCAAATGAAAAATTATACCAATCAAATACAACTAATTACAATTCCCAGTAAAACAATTTTTAGACAATTCAATTCCATGTAATTCATTTTCTTTCCACCAATTTTCCACATTTGCAATCAAACGGACCCTTAGAATTATATTCCTTGGATCTCAAATAATTATAATATACTTTTACTAAGAGTTTTACCATGATAATAAAATATGAACAAATTTCTATGACTTATATAATGCAAAATAGATCATCAGACTCAAAAGTTATACATAAATTACGTAATTCAAAATTCAAGAAGGACAACACCTATGATGTTCGGACTCGGGTACGGGTACATATCTAAATGTTTGAGTCTTTTATTTTCTAAAATATAAAATACATGAATATGACTAAAAAATCCAAATTTAGTTGATATGACTTCTTTGTCAACCTTATTAACCTATCAGCATTATTAATATGGCTTTTTTGTCAACCTAATTAACCTAAAAACATTAGTAGCAATGGAAACGATAGCTCATTTGACTAAAATCACGAAAATTGTGTAACAGCTGGAAGATATAAACCCATGTATAAATTGTCGTGTCCGAGTGGAGTACCCGTACCCGTACTCGTGTTGTGTAACATCGACACGAGTACTCCGACAATTTCAAAGAGTCCAAGTATCACATGACAACATCACCTAAAGGCAGGAAGAGATATACTAACAATGTCATTTAGAAATGTTTATTCATTAAAAACACCAAACGCTAACATTGTTTATGGCAAATATCACCCACTTAAGTTAGAAAATTATAAAACTAACAAAGCTGAGGTCAAACTTCATATATCTCTAAAGATAGGTCACCCAAAATTTAGCGCACGAAACCAAACTAAGTTATCAAGCATAAATTTTTCCTCTATTCCGTCTCCACAATTCTACTAACAATGTCAATCCAACAACAATCCATCCTTCCCTCTAACTTTGACATGTGCAGGTACTACTCATTTGCCGGTCTTCATGAGCAAAACACGAAGCAACAGAAAAAGAAGAAACTAATCTAGAATCAGATGAGCCACCTTCAAGGTAAAGGCCAACATATGAAACATGAACACTATCACAAAAGAAGTATATAAATAATAAAATCGGTAGGTCAGATCTGTAAACTGCACAATTTGCATGAAAACTGCTTCTTGAACTCTTCTGGTGCAACAATTATTCTGCAGCTCATAGTAAAGTTCCTTTTGCATCCTCTCTGTCTTTTTTTTTTAAATTAAGTTTACCAATCTTTCTTAGTGTAATCTGTCATCTCCTCCCATCATCTTCATCAAATGAATTAGATAAGAGTATGCAAATGAAAGATTGTGAATTCACCCCAAATAAGATATGAATGTCATTCGTGGTAAAGTTTCATTTTTCCATTTAGTTACTTCATAGCCATTTTCCAACCAAAGCATAATTTTGTATCAGAAAGTGGAGGAAAAACATATGCCCCAACATTCAATTCAAACAATGGACTTGTATGTACCTCAAATAGCAGACCTTGCTGCAAAATATCAGTCTCCAGTCCGCCAAATATATCCGTGAATGTTATTGTCATCAGCATTAACATCATCTATTTCTACTTAAAGCATTTATAATATTCTCTCTGAGTGTCAATTGGCATCTCACACTATAATTAATACTCTAAAAAGAAAAGCATAAGTGAAACAGCTAAAGTTTACGTTTGAAAACACAAATATCTAGAAGTGTATACCGATGGTTAGACCCTAGAAGTTCCACTATAAAAGAAATCAGAATCAATCCAAAATCAAATTTACGTACACATTTGAATCATATGTAAGATTACAGTTGACTTGTCATTTTCTGAATCAAGAATTATCCAATCCAAACATTATTAACTTATTCAACAAATCATTCCAGATACTGCGAGATAAATCAGAACGAATATTAAACTAGCTCTTTAACATTTTTTTAACTGCGCATTCTCGGATTTTATCAAGGTTTTCCCCCAAAGTAATTGAAAATTGACTGGAATTACCAACAAGATACATAGTCAATTTGAAAATAAGAACAGAGTTGAAACCCAGTGAAATTCATAAATAACTACAAAAACTGACGAAAGGACATAAGAGAAAAAAAAAATGAAGCAACGTGAAATCAAAAGAAATTGATTAAATTCAAAGTCCGAGATTAATCCTCCGACCCTCTGAATGGAATGTGGCATGCGCCTGTGTATCTGATTGTGGTGAGCATTAAAGTCTGGGAGCTGGTATGATCGCGATATAATGTTCTGCCCATTTGTTTCTCCAAATACAAGTAAATAAAATCCAAATAAAGCGGAAAGTGAGCACAAAATCACCTTCACCGAAGAAATTTGCGGCCAACTGAGAAGTACGACGATAGGGTAGACTCGGTGAGAATCGGAGAAATATAATTGGCTGGCAACGGAGCGGTGGCGTAGGATTGGAACGGTGGCTGAGGAGAAGGAGGTAATTTTGGCTTTATCTTTTATTTATTTAATTATTCGTTTTGACCTTTTCTTTCTTCATTGCCAGGGTGGATTTTGAGTGGCATCGTTTACTGGGGATTGAAATAATCGATTTTGTTAAGATTTTTGAGCATCAATTTTACCGTTTCTCAGATTCTTCTCTAATTTTATCATTTATACAATAATTATTTTCAATAAACATATTTTATTTAATATTAACTTATAAATAAGAATATATTAACTACAAAGTTATTTATAAACAAAAAAAAATTATATTATAATTAAAAAATTACATAAAAATAAAATATTACTTTTTAAGATAAAAAATTATTTTTGTATAAAAGTCTTACTAATAAAACAAAAAATCACTTATAAAATATAAAAGTTACTTATAAATAAAAAAAACTCACTTATTTGTAAAAATTATTTATAACTACAAAATTAATTTATAATTATAAAGTTTATATATAACTAAGAAATACTAACATAAAATTTTTAATTTTATTTAACTTATATGCACAAAATTACATATAAGTAAAAAATTACTTATAAGTAAAAAATTTCATACAAAACCATAAACTCAAATTTTCATTAAGAGAGACATATATGTAATTTAACTTTTTTAAAAACTTATACTAAAATCATTCATAACCAATCCATTTATAAAAGCTCAAAATCTGTACTTTAATAAATGCTTATAATCGGTAAAACTCACGAGCAAGCCGTTGAGAAATAAACGATTTAAGTGCACACTTGTAATAATTATTAAAATATAAAAAAAAATTATTTTGATACAAAATAAATTAAATTTTCATTTCATGTCTAAACTTATTATTGTATGAACTAATTTTATAAGTAATATTTACTTTGTCATTTTATATAAAATCCATAATCAGATATTTTGTTGCTTTTTTAAATCATTGATCAGCTCTATTATTTATTATTCAGAAGTAACTGTCATTGGGCTTTCAAATGATATATTTTAAAGTTGTGGAAGAACCGGGCTTGTGTACGGCAGCTCTAACAAATACATAGACACGCCTTTTCCGTAGTAATCTTTGGGATAATTAGCACATAACGTTCTTATCTTTCATTGTTATTTTGGAAAACGTCTCTACCTTTTATTTTTTGACATTTTCACATTTATTTCCAACTTTCATTGCTCAAAATGTTATTTTCACATATTTTCTCAATTAAAATTTATGAAATGACGAATATACCTTTCTCTTTCAAATAAAACAAAAGGGAAAATGAAAAAACTAATTGCAATCACAATTTCAAGTTTTTTTAAAAAAAAGTGCAAATAAATCACAAATAAATTATTAAAAGGATATTAGTACATAATGTCCCTACATTTCACTATTGTTGCAAAAACATCCCTACATTTTTTTTGACATTTTCACCCTTAATTACACATTTAATTGCTCAAACCATCATTTCTATCCATTTTCATCCAAATTCTCTATAAAAAGTTATGAAATGGTTAATATACCATCATATTTAAATAAAAAGTTAAAGAATTAACTGCAATCATTGTTCCAATTTTTTTTTAAAAAGTGCAAATGAGTCCCGATTAAATTTATTTAAAAATTAAAAAAAAGTACGAACGAGTCCCGAATAAATTATTAAAGAATTAGAAAATAAAAGATATTTTTTTTTAAATAGGCGGTTATATTCAGTATTTCACAGTTCTTTATTGAAAAATTGGATGGAAATGATGGTTTGCACAATCAAATCTGTAATTAAGAAGGAAAGTAAAAAAAAAAAAAATTAAAAGAATGAATGTTTTTCGAA